>CM076582.1:165526095-165608456 GCA_034641835.2 Pinus albicaulis | reverse complement strand
TCTAATGTTATAAAAAAGCTTCTAAAGAAAGAAAAACAAGGTGTAATTGCACAATTATGCTCACTAGAAGTTCCAACATCAAAATAATCTATTTCTGCAGATCTTCAACAAGTCTTGGACAATCATTACAAGGTGTTTGAAACTCCCAAAAGACTCCCACCTATTCGTGATCATGATCATGCTATTCATTTGATTCCAGGAAGTGTTCCTCCAAACATCGGGCCTTATATATATCCTTATGTCCAAAAGAGCGAAATTGAATGTAGGATTGCAGAAATGTTAGAGGCGGGTATAATTCAACCTAGTCAAAGTTCTTTCTATGCTCCTGTAGTATTGGTACACAAGAAGGGTGGATCATGGTGCATGTGTCTGGATTATAGGGAGCTCAATAAGCTCACCATTAAAGATAAATTTCCCATTCCTGTGATTGACGAATTATTGGATGAATTACATGGAGCAATTTATTTTACCAAGTTGGATCTTCATTCAGGATATCATCAAATTAGAATGAAGACTGAAGACATTCTGAAAACAACATTCATAACTCATGAGGGTCATTATGAATTTTGGGTCATATTTTTTTCCCTTACTCATGCACCTTCTACATTTCAAGGGTTGATGAATTCCATTTTCAAATCCTTCCTTAGAAAATTCGTGTTAGTATTTTTTGATGATATACTAATCTACAGCAGGTCTTGGAAGGATCATGTTCAACATGTTGACAAGGTGCTCAAACTATTGGAGGAGAAACAATTATATGCAAAAACATCCAAAAGTTTCTTTGGAGTACAAGAGGTGGAATATCTGTGTCATATTGTATCTCACAAGGGTGTTAAAGTAGACCCTAACAAAATTAAAGCAATTAAGGAATGGAAAGTCCCCACAACCATAAATCATTTACGCGGATTTCTCGGGTTAACAGGGTATTATCGCAAGTTTGTTAAGAATTATGGGAGAATAGTAGCACCTCTAACAACATTATTGAAGAAATATGCATTTTCATGGATGGATGAAGCAACTAAGGCCTTTGAACATCTTAAAGGGGCAATGTGCCTAGCACTAATCTCAGCTATGCCAGATTTCACAAAAACCTTTATTGTGGAATGTGATGCCTCAAGAAATGGAATTGGTGCGGTTTTAATGCGGGAAGGAAGACCCATTTCTTTTGAAAGTCGTCCAATCAAAGGAAAGTATTTACAGAAACCTATTTATGAGAAAGAAATGTTAGCAATACTGCATGCACTAAAGAAATGGCGAACTTACCTAATGGGAAGACACTTCAAGGTAAAAACTGATCATGATAGTCTTAAAAACTTTTTGGAACAAAGACTATCTTCAAAAGAGCGGCAAAAATGGGTCACAAATATGTTGGGTTATGAATTTTAAATCATTTACAAAAAAGGGAAGCTAAATGTTGTTGTAGATGCACTCTCAAGGAAGGATGGATAGGTGCAAGCATTGCTTTGTGCCATTTCTATTACCCAACTAGATTGGATAACTGAAGCAAGGGATGAATGGAATAAGGATGAAAAAGTATGGACACTCATTTAAAATTTGCAGCAATATCTTGTATATCTGATACATTTAGTTGGAAAAAGGATTCGTTAATGGTACAAAGATCGCTTATATCTTTGTAGGAATTCCCAACTAAAACAAGATATTCTTTTGGAACTGCACACTTCTCCTTTAGGAGGACACTCAGGATTTTTAAAAACTTACCACAGGGTGAAGAAAGAGTTTTTTGGGATAGCCTTAAATCTGATATTCAAAAGTTTGTGGCAGAATGTTTGGTTTTCCAGTAGAATAAAGTTGAGACAATTGAGACAATTAAGACCTCGGGTCTTCTACAATATTTATCCATTCCAAGTCAACATTGGGAGGAGATTTCAATGGATTTTATCACAGGTTTACCTAAGTATGAAGGAAAGAGTGTCATCATGGTGGTAGTTGATAGACTTACCAAGTATGCACACTTGTGTGCATTATCTCATCCATTTAAAGAAATTACAATTGCTACTACATTTGTGGACACAATTCAAAATCTACATGGAAACCCAAGGGTTATTGTGAGCGACATAGATCCCATTTTTACTGGAAATTTTGGACGGAGTTATTTTCTTATTTGGGTACTCAATTAGCTCATAGCTCATCTTATCATCCTCAATCCGATGGTCAAACTGAGATAGTAAATAAATGTTTGGAAGGATATATTTGTTGTTTTGTATTTGATAAAGAAACATAATGGGTCAAGTGGTTACCTCTCGCTGAATGGTGGTATAACACTTCCTTCCATACTGCAACAAAAATGACCCCATTTATGGCACTTTATGGATATCATCCACCGTCCATCACATCATCTTTAAGAGAAAATTCTAAGGTTCAAGCAATGGCAGATTACATCGAGCATCAACAGAAAGTTCTCAATATAAAAATGTGATTTAGCTAGAAATCAGATGGCTGTATTGAATCCATATGGTAATAGAAAGTTTTGATGTAGGAGACTGGGTATTTTTACGGCTACAGCCATACAAACAAATTTCCCTCAAGCAAGCTAAGAAGGATAATAAATTATCGCCAAAATACTATGGTCCTTACAAGGTGTTGCAAAAGATTGGTACTATGGCATACAAATTGGAGCTTCTTGCTTCTTCGCGAGTGCATCCGGTTTTCCATGTTTCATGCTTAAAAGAAAAGTTATAGGTGAAAATATTCCGGTTCAAACAATATTGCTAGAACTTGATGAGGAAGGAAAAATCATATTGGAACCTGAAGTGGTCGCGGAAATAAGAACTCAACAAGTACAAAATCGGTCAATTTCAGAGTATCTTATCAAGTGGAAGAACTTACCCATTGAATATTCTACATGGGACGATAAGAATTTTATACAGAAGCACCTACAAATACTCAAGCATTGAGGACAACACTTTTTGAAGGAGAGGGGCATGTTAGGTCCCTATATTACTAGTTTAGCCCCTTATTTTTATTAGTATAGCCCCCTTGTTGTTATTGTTGTACCCCTGTAACCCCCATATTGTTATTATTGTGACCTTAAATTATTATTGCTAGGTCGGCTAGGGTTACATTATGGCCCCACTAGGATTACATTATGGCCCCATGGACTCCTATATATAGAAAGGAGGTTTTGTAATTTTTATCATCCAAGAATTTTTCATTCATGTAATGTATTGGAGGTTGCCCCCTCGAAGTGGCCTATTTCAAAGGCGATAATATCTCTTTTCTTCTATTTTTAGATGCAGTTTCACAACACATTGTAGCACTAGTGTAGTGTGAGTGGGATCGGTTAACTCACATTAATTGAGTTAAAATCAATTTAACTAGTTTTAACTATTTGATGAGCTAGTTGAAGATCAAGTGAATTACAATAGATTTATTTCACTAGTAGTGATCTACCAAGTAATTGATGATTCACTATTTATAGCTGCATGCATGTCAATTTTGGTGGAGACCGAGTTGATACAAAGGTTCAGGAAATAAACTATGGTTATTTTTAGAAAATTGCCCAAATACAGGTATATAACCACAAAAGCCATGAGGAATTGCCAATCAATTAGGAAGAATTTGAATTTCCTATTTAATAGGGGTTTAATTCTCTATGGATTGCGTAAGTAGGGTAGGTGATAATTGGCTATGTATTTATCCAAATTTTGACTAGATTAGTGTGAAACAATTGGTAGAGTGTAAGTTGTGGTGATCACAAATAAGATTATGTTATTTTAATTCATTTCAATTACAATAAATGAAGGGGTTGATTTATTTCGGGAAAATACGGTGTTGTGTATTGATTTACTTCTTTCTCTTGCATGTGATTGAGCGATCATGTTTTATATTCCGCAAATATTGTAGAAGGATTGAATATATTGTTTTAGTACATTACATGATCAGATTGAGTCCATTGATATAATTTATACATGGTGTATAGATGTGTTAGATATTTTATACATGGTATCAGAGCACCATGAATCACAATAGTGGAGAAGAAATTAAGTTTGTGTTGAATAATATTCAAATTTGCAGGTACTTTCTTTGGAGCTATAAGTGGCTCAAGATGTATTTCAATGGCTAGAGACTTGAATATGCACTCGAGGGCAGTTCAAATTATATTTCATGGAAAGATATGGTGGAGGCAGTGTTGGAGGACAATGGGTTGAAGGAATTCATAGATAATGATATTCCCAAGCCTGCAACAATAGATGCCCAAATTCTTGATGCATGGTAGAAGAAGGTAGCAAAGGCGAGGAGGATCTTGTTAGAGGGAGTTTGAGATCATATTTTCTCGAGTATCCATGGAAAGGAAACTCCATATGCTATGTGGAAAGCCTTTAAAAATATGTTTCAAAGAAGCAGTGACCACAGAAAATTGGCACTCAAGGACAAGCTTAGGGAAATCAAAATGGAGGAGGGCGACGTCACATAATCTTGTTGTTAAGTCCCTATATTAATAGTGTAGTCCCTTATTATGTTAGTTTAGTCCCCCTTATTGTTATTGTTGTACCCCTATAACCCCCATATTATTATTATTGTGCCCTTACATTATTATTGTTAGGTCAGCTAGGGTTACATTGTAGCCCCACTAGGATTACATTGTGGCCCCATGGAATCCTATATATAGAAATGAGGTTTTGTGAATTGTATCATCCAAGAAATGTTCATTTATGTAATGTATTGGAGGTTTCCCCCTCGAAGTGGCTCATTTCTAAGGCGTTTACATCTCTTTTCTTCTATTTTTGGAGCTGGTTACACAACATTTGGTATCAGAGCCTTTGGATTCTAGGGTTTCGCTACTCCAAACAGGTCATCGTGGAATTTTCACTATAACTTTTTTTCTACGAAGTTTCATAAGCTGAAATGTTTAGAGTACGTAAATACGAGGAACATCATCACAAAATTTCAGAGCTTGGTTCGCAATATTTTCGGATATATGATCTATGGAAGTTAGGTATTTTTGCAGGCTCCTGAATTTAACCTAAACAAGTCATTGCGGCATTTTCGCTATAGCTTTGTTTCTATGAAGGTTCAAAAGCTGAAATTTGTAGAGCGCAAAGCCAAATTCTGAGGAACATCGTCACAAAATTTCATAGCTTGGCTCTTAATATTTTCGTAGATATGGTCTGTGGAAGTTAGGGATTTTTTCAGGCTCCCAAATTTCATCTTAAAGAGTTCATTGCGGGAAAATCTTCATAACTCTCTCTCTCTGAGCATCAGATTGGAATGCTGTAAAAAGTGGCCACAAGTACACGGACTGTAGTTTCTGGTCTATCAATTTCAGATCTGAAGGAGGAAATGGTGACATGTGGCAAGTCATACAATTGCGCTCTACTAAAACAGTCCATAATTAGATCATTGTGGGAGATTGGACATAACTTTGTCTTGAAGAATCCAAATCAGGTCAGACTTGTGGCATTCAAAAGAAGATTCAGAGGGCTACTTTAAGCCAAATTTCAGATATTGAAGTTCTGAAATCACAAAGATAATTCAGTTTCAATATCGAGCTCCTCAAAATCAAGAAAAAGGTGTGTATTTATTTTTTAAAATTGCATAACGTTTGTTTGAAAAAGCAGTTTGAAGTGATTCCAAGGGCATAATGAAGAATTTTTATCAGTATTGGGTTCTATAATGCCTCCAAAAAATAATTCCACACCGATTAAGCCCTCATAAATACATAGTATGACGCATGAAGAGGAAGAATTGCAGTATGAGATATCAAAATTATGGTGCCAAGTGCAACAAATTTCAATCTTACGAAGAGAAACCGAAGATGACATAAATGGTTTAAAAGAAGAAATGGAGGCTAAGTTGGATGGTTTGAAGGATAAAATAAAAGCTAATATGGATGATAAAGTAGTGGAATATCACATTGAACATCAACAACAAGTTCTCCAACTCTCAAAGGATAATCTAACCTTGGTGTAGAATGAAATGAAACAACAGGAAGATCAACATCACATCGAAAGAATTTCTGAAGTAGTCACAGAAACAAGAACTCGACAAGTATGATCAATTTAAGAGTATCTCAACAAGTGGAAGAACTTTCTTGTAGAAGATTCCACATGGGAGCATGAGAATTTTATACAGAAGCATCAAGAAATAATCAAGCGTTGAACACAACACTTGTTTGAAGGAGAGGGGCATGTTAGGTCCCTATATTACTAGTGCAGTCGCTTATTATGTTAGTGTAGCCCCCCTTATTGTTATTGTTGTGCCCCTGTAACCCCCATATTGTTATTATTGTGCCCTTACATTATTATTGTTAGGTCGGCTAGGATTACATTATGGCCCCGCTAGGATTACATTGTGGCCCCATGGACTCCTATATATAGAAAGGAGGTTTTGTCATTTGTATCATCCAAGAATTGTTCATTAATGTAATGTATTGAAGGTTTCCCCTCGAAGTGGCTGATTTCCTAGGCGGCGATCTCTTTTCTTCTATTTTTGGAGCTAGTTTCACAACATTGACCAAGTTCACTCAATGTGAGATGATCTTGGAAGTGTTGGATTCTTATGTGTGATGATGAATTGATAGGCTTAGCACTTCTACGCCTTCCCAAGAGCTGGCATAGTTACTAAGACTCTGTGAATGGGAGGGAGAAGTTACCAGATTGGGAGCGACTCAGATTTGGTACAAGAAGAGTTTCAGCGGAATACCAGGGATGCATCCTCATCCAAGATTGATGATGAGGAAAATTGTGCCTTGGCTGGTAAGGAAAATAAGGGGACGGGGAGGAATTCCTATTCCAAATCTAAGATCAGTAAAGAAGGAAAGAAGCGTGACATGTCAAAGGTGAAATGTTTTCACTATTATGATCATGGAAATTATGCCAACAAATTGTCCATAAAAGAAGAAGAACTATTGGCAATATGATGCAGAGTGTTGTCCTTTATGGAAACCCACTTAATGAAGATGATGGCAACACTTGAAGAAGATGATGGCAACCTACTTGATGAAGTTATTCCTGACTTGATGGACTTGGTAATTATGTAAATCTGATGTGATATGATGTGTCTACAGAGCAACTCAGATGTAATGATGAAAGGAATTTCAGTATGTGCTAGAACAATGATGAAAAGTGTATGTCACAAGGCATACGCGGGTTTGCTTAAGGAAAGTCGCGTATGTACGCGGAAAAGGACATGCCAAGTCACGTATGGTCAATTGCGCTCCAAATGAATAAAACCAAGGGTTACTACCATGGTATTGACCCATTGTATTGAGCGTTGGGTTGTCTATTTTGATCCCGCCCAGAAATACCATCGGAAGTGATGTGGTTTTGGCTCATGGTATTGCAAAAGGGTAAACCTATATAAGGAGAAGGAAATCATTGTGCAAAGTGTGTGCATGAGTCTGGGTTTGAATGGATACTTCACTCTGAAGTATATCTGTGTGGAAAGGGTAACAGTTTGATGATAGATCTGAATCTGGGATGCACCTATGAAGAAATTGATGAAGAAGGTTATCTAGATCTGAAATGTATTTGTATCTTCTAGATCTGTTTGTGGAATGTTTAAATCTGAGATGAGGTGAACATCTGTCTGAAAGTAAAGGGTTAAATCTGAACTGAGTATCTGATCTGAAGAAGTATGCTGCTCTATAATGTCTGAAGTTCTATACGCTAGTTTGTCGCAGCAGAAGCATGTATATACACGGTTTGATGAAGAGAAAGCACGTATGGGCTATTCTGTAATGTGCAGATATATATGCGGGTCTATGTGAATGGAAGCGCGTATATACGCGATATCAATAAAAGGAAAGCGCGTATGAAAAACTAGGGTTTGCTAAAATTTGTGGTATGAGATGTCTGATCTATTCTGTTGGTTTACTGCTATCTATTGATGAAGTTATAAGTTTCAGTTTGATGTATGATTGAGCTTAAATGTGTGGAGTGGGTCCAGTCTGAAAATATGATGAAAATTGGCCTGCAAGTTGTGCTCTAAAGGAAGCTTTTGGATCCAGTATGAAAATTGATGAAACGTGGTCCATGGTGGTGTTGAGGGTTGTAGCCTTCAGTCAGGGGGTTGTAGCTCCCTTCCAGGTGAGGCTGGTAAACGAGAGCAGGGGGTTGTAGCTCCCTTAGAGGAGAGGCTGGTAAGCGAGAGCAGGGGGTCATAGCTCCGTTCCAGGAGAGGCTGGTGGGTGCCTGCGTACTGGTATGAGTCTGTGCCAGTACATAAGTTGTAAGATGTTTTCTTTATAATAAAATATTGAAGACTGAGACGACGGCAGTGGTGGTTTTCTCCCGACTTGGGTTTCCACCTTAAATCCTGGTGTTCATGTGTGTTGCTTATGTGTGATGGTTTATTCTGTTATTACCGCACATGCTTACTGCTAACTAAACATCTGATTAATAAATTATGCATAGATCCAAGTAAAGAATTAAATGCATAATAAGATCTCTGTGTATACACGAGTTTTATAAAGGATATCCGCGTGTATACGCAAGTTGACTTCACTAAAGTAGCGTATGGGTTTTAGAGTATGAAAAGGAAAAAGTTTTGAGTATGCCCTAAAAGCGTTCACCCCACTCTCAGTATTTTTCCCAACAAGAACAACAAGAAGGCTCTAGGAGCTGCAACGGGTGAGCCTTTGCCCTCACAGTTTGAGTTGGACTTCTCTCTCATGACATGCATGGTGTCAAATGTGATGGGATCTATGTGGTACTTGGATAGTGGAGCATCTTTCCACATGATGGGAAACAAAGAACTCTTTAGTAGCTTGGAGGAGAAGGATCTTCAGATGCACATTGAGATGGGTGACGACGAGAGGTATAACGCTACCGGGATTGGTACAATTACTTTCCAGAGACAATTAGGTAAACCTTTAATATTAAAATATATCATGCATGTACTAGGCTTGAAAAAGAATTTAGTTTCAGTTGCTATGTTGGAGGATCTTGGATATGATGTGGTTTTCAGTGAAGGAAAGGCATTCCTTCATCACAAAGTCACAACTTAGGTAAAGAAGATTGGGGTTCGTGTGAAGAACCTCTACAAACTTAATGTATATGGCTGCGCAACATTGAGAAGTAAAGCAGGGAAGGTGGTGAGTTGGGATACAGGTGAGTTATGGCACAAGAGATTTGTTCATCTTCATCACAGTGCTTTGAGGAGCATGCAACAGATTTATACAGGTCTTCCAAAGGGTACTCTTGTGCAGATAGAAACATGCAAAGGATGTACCATGGGTAAGTATACTAAATCCACCTTTCATGAGAAGGAGAACCGAGTAGCGACAATCCTCGAGAGAGTTCATTCTGACGTGTGTGGACCATTATCTACACCTTCCACAACAAAGCACAGGTATTATTTGATTTTTGTGGATGATTTTTCAAGAAAGTTTTGAATCTTCGTTTTGCAGAAGAAAGATCAGGTGTTACCCAAGTTTTGTGAGTTCAAAGCACTGGTAGAGAAAGATACAGGGAAGAAGGTGAAGGCTCTAAGGAGTGATAATGGTGGTGAGTATATCTCTAATGAATTGAAGAAATTCTGTGCCAAAGAAGGAATTCATAAAAAATTGATTGCACATCATAACCCACAACAGAATGGGGTTGAAGAAAGAAAGAACAGAATAATTGTGGGAGCAACATGAGCTATGTTACATGATTAGGGCCTACCATTGCATCTGTGGGTAGAGGCATGCAACATTGCAGTATTTGTGCAGAACTGTAGTCCTCATCGGATACTTGGCATGAGTACACCAGAGGAGGCTTTTTCAGGTAAGAAACCAGATGTTTCATGTTTTAAATTTTTTGGCTCATCTGTCTATTTCCATGTGAAAAAAGATGTTAGGAAGAAGCTAGAACCAACAATAGAGGTTGGGATATTTTTCGGGTACAAGGATACTCCCCACAACTATTGAGTGTATTTACCGGATAACAGGATAACAATTGTCAGGAGAGATGTTAAATTTGATGAGGAGAAAGCCATGTGATTGTCCCTTGAGAGGGAGATTGAATTGCATGCAGATGAGGAACTCTTGGTTCCAAAGGATGAACCTCAGGATGTGGAGCAGCCACAAGCATAGGATCATGGAGTGGCAGAAACCACTCATGTAGAGCCATCCACCAAAAATGGTAGGAAGTGCTCTAGAGAGGCTGACAGATTGATGCTAGATGCGATAGAGCATGTAGGAGCACCTACATCACAGCGTAGGTAGAGAAGGTCCCCAGACAGGTACACTAAATACATGTCTCTTATGATAGAATGTACCATGACAGAACCATCCTCTTTTGAGGAAGAAATGTAGCAGCCAACGTGGGTTGATGCGATGGTTGAGGAGTATGACTCCATTATCAGAAACAATGCATGGGAAGTGGTCCCAAGACCTGTGGGGAAGTTAGTGGTTGGATCTAGGTGGATCTACAAGGTGAAGCAAGTAGAGACCTCCAGGAGGGGGAAATTTGAAGCCAAATGGGCAGAGGGAGTACATGTAGCTATACCTCCAGGTGTGAAGTGGGGCGATGTGCAGAATTAATCCCAAGAAGAAATTTGGGTAGGGTCCATTGAGATGGTGTGTCTCATGGATCGAACTTGGTTATGAGGAGCCCATAGTATAGTAGTAGCAGGAAGCATTGGTTAGATTGATTCAATCAGATGTTAGGAGAAAAGAAATCAGAGTGACAGGTGTTGGATAGTGGAGCACGGATCAGAGTTGGCAGCAGTGTAGAGTGCATGGATGCAAATGTCAGCATTGCAGAAGTTCCAGTAGACATGTGCAATAGCTAGCAACAGTCATAAGACTCTGATGACATATGCATTATACTGATTCAGTTATTTGGAGGCTATTCAGTTTCAGGAGAGTTGCATGTGTGAACAACACTAGATAAGTGTTGCATGCAGAACATTCCAAAGGTACCAGATCAAGAGAGATTGATTCCTTTCTTGTTGAGAGGGAGTGTTGAAATTTGCAACAAGAAACAATGAAATTGGCATCCATATTAAACAACACACACACTGGTGTGGGATCACAGGTCACACAGTGATGGATCCTAGTGACACATTAGTGTGCAACCAATTTTTAAATAAATTGGAAAATCAATTGTAATCTTATCCCATAACAACTTGTAATAGTTAAAAAAGTGTGATAGACTTCGTTAGCTCAAGAATTTTGAGTTGAGGGCCAAAGGATAGACATGTAGAGTGATTCTATTATTAACAGCAGTTGCAGTTGTAGCACTAGTGTAGTGTGAGTGGGATCATTTAACTCACATTAATTGAGTTAAAATCAATTTAACTAGTTCTAACTGTTTGATGAGCTTGTAGAAGATCAAGTGAATTGAAATATATTTAATTCACTAGTAGTGATGTACCAAGTAATTGATCAGGTAAGAAACCAGATGTTACATATATTAAATTTTTTGGCTCATCTGTCTATTGCCATGTGACCAAAGATGCAAGGAGGAAGCTAGAACCAACAACAGAGGTTGGGATATTTGTGGGGTACACTGATACTCCCCACAACTATTGGGTGTATTTACCGGCTTACATGATGAGAGCTGTGAGGAGATATGTTAAATTTGATGAGGGGAAAGCCATGTGATTTTCCCTTGATAGTGAGCTTGACTTGCATGCAGATGAGGAACTATTAGTTCCAAAGGATGAACCTCAGGATGTGGAGCAGCCACAAGCAGAGGATCATGGAGTGGCATAAACTAATCATGTAGAGCCATCCACTAGAAATGGTATGAAGCTCACCAAAGAGGCTGACAGATTGATGCTAGATGCGATAGAGCATGTAGGAGCACCTACATCACAACGCAGGAAGAGAGGGTCCCTAGACAGGTACATTGAATACATGGCTCTTATAAGCGAATGTATTGTGACAAAACCATCCTATTTTGAGGAAGCAATGCAACAACCAACAAGGGTTGATGCCATGGTTGAGGAGTATGACTCCATTATCAGAAATAGTGCATGGGAAGTGGTCCCAAGACCAGTGGGGAAGTCAGTGGTTAGATCCAGGTGGATCTACAAGGTGAAGCAAGTAGAGACCTCTAGGAGGGGGAAATTTCTAGCCAAATGGGCAGAGGGAGTACATATAGCTATACCTACAGGTGTGAAGTGGGGTGATGTGAAGAATTAATCCCAAGAAGAAATGTGGGCAAGGTCCATTGAGATGGTGTGTCTCATGGATCAAACCGGGCTACCAGGAGCCCACAGTACAACAGTACCAGGAAGGATCGGTTAGATTGATGCAGTCAGATGTCAAAAGGACAGAAATTAGAGTGATAAGTGTTAGATACTGGAGCGCCAATCAGAGTTGGCAACTGTGCATAGTGCATGGATGCATATGTCAACAACGCAGAGAGTCTAGTAGACATGTGTAGTAGCTAGAAACAGTCAGAAGACTCTGATGATAGATGCATTATACTGATTCGGTTTTTTGGAGGCTATTGTGTTTTAGGAGAGTTGCATGTGCGAACAACACTAGAGAAGTGTTGCATGCAGAACATTCCCAAGGTACCAAATCATGAGAGATTGATTCCTTTCTTGTTGAGAGGGAGTGTTAAAATTTGCAACAAGAAATAGTGAGATTGGCATCCATAAACAACACACAAACTAGTGTGGGATCACATGTCACACAATGATGGATCCCAGTGACACATTAGTGTGCAACCAATTTTTAAATAAATTGGAAAATTAATTGTAATCTTATCTCATAACAACTTTTAATAGTTAACTAAGTGTGATAGACTTAGTTAGCACAAGAATTTTGAGTTGAGGGTCAAAGGATAGGGATGTAGAGTGATTATATTATTAACAAGGTCTAGTTGCAGTTGTAGCACTAGTGTAGTGTGAGTGGGATCAGTTAAATCACATTAATTGAGTTAGAATCATTTTAACTAGTTCTAACTGTTTGATGAGCTAACTCTAACTGTTTAATTCACTAGTAGTGATCTACCAAGTAACTGATGATTCACTATTTATAGCTGCATGCATGTTAATTCTGGTGGAGACCTAGTTGAGACAAAGGTTCAAGGCAAGTTACTATTAGTTGTATTTTTAGCAAACTGCCCAGGTGCAGTTATATAACCACAGGAAGCCCATGATGAATTGCGCAATCAAGGAAGGTTGAATTTCCTATTTAATAGGGGTTTAATTCTCTAGGGATTGCATAAGTAGGGTAGGCCGAGAGTACGTTGATAATTGGCTATGTGTTTGTCCAATTTTTCCTAGATCAGTGTGAAGAAATTGGTAGAGTGTATGAGGTTGTGGTGATCACAAATACATTGTATTGTTTCATGATTCCTTAGTTCATTATACAATAAATATGGAGGGGTTTTGAACAGTTGCTTTCCTCAGGAATATTTGGTGTTGTGTATTGATTTACTTCTTTCTCTTACTTGCATGTGATTGAGCGATCAAAATTTATATTCCGCAAATATTGTAGAAGGATTTAGTATCTTGTTTTAGTACATTACATGATCAGATTGAATCCATTGGTGTAATTTCTACAAAAGAAGTTAAAAGTTTAGTGCCAGTATCATATCCTATCGATAACTAGAAATATGTTAAGAAATAAATAGCTAAGGCATTGAAAGTACTAAAAGGGGCTGATGATAATTTAATATACCATTTGGATACTGAACTAGTTAAAGTTCGTTGGAAAAGTTGTAACCTAATGGAATCATTGATTAATGAGTTCAACGCGCACCAAAGATGATATGTCATGACGTGGCTTGATGGGTCTTCTCCTAATTTGCCTTCAAATTTTGGAATGTCATTGGGTAACATTGCGGGAATTTCTAGCCAAAATGGAAGATAAAAAAGGGATAATTTGTTAGCTGAGAAAATCTGGTAAATCCAACGTTTCTATAAACGATAAATTTTTGTTGGGATCCAGCTGCAGGTATTGATAACCTTGGGGGACAAGTCTAGTTCGTGGAGGAGGATATATAGGATATCATGGAATAGCTTGAGCTTTTGGAATTTGCATTACTCTAGGATAACCAAGATTTTCCATACAAAACTGTGGTTGAATCGGTATTTGATAAGTATTACTGGGGTACATTCGATTATGGAATGACGAAATTTGACCCATTTGACCCTGAAAAATTGTCCTTGATAGGGTTGACTTTGTAAAGGCTTACCTTGAAATAATTAACTCTAAAAAGGTTAGTCTTGTAAAGATTGACCTTGAAAGAATTGACACTAGAGGGGTTGAACTTGAAAATTTTGTCCCTGATACGGCGTATGCATGTATGGTATACTAGGATATCCTATAGGAATTTGAGGTATAGAATGAATCATTGAAACATTTTGATAAGCAGATTCCTAAAGGATAGCTTGAGTAGTTTTCTGCACCAATACTTGAGGGGTAATTGGAGCAGTTGTCTGTGAAACTCCTGGGATGGGAGTTTGCAGTGAACTCAAAACTGGTTGTTGAACAAACGTTTGTACTACAGACTGGAAAGGAGTTTGTGGACTACTCAAAATATACTGTTGAGGTGGTTGATAAGAATGTGCCATTGGATTACCCTGGACGAGTTTCCAGACTTGCATGGAAATACCTTGAGAAGGTATTGGTTGAAAAGGTTGTCCAACAGGCTGAATAGGTTGGTAAACTGGCACTTTTGGAGCAACTTGCATTGGCTGTTGAAAAAATAAAGGGTTCCATATAGTATTAATCCCAGGATATGGGGTACCAACAATGAGTTGAGACACAATTGGTTGACCTATACTAAGTTTTCCTCCAACCGTAGAAGAGGATCCAGCTAAAGGTTTTCCCCACACCGAAAATAACCACCTGTTAGGTTAACTTGAAGATTACCTACATTTCAAGAAGTCATATTAATGTACTGATTCGATTTCAAGCCTTGAGAAGTAGAAGTAGCTAAATCAATTGACATGTTGGAAGTTTGATGTAAAGGAGAAGCTCATGCATAAGTACCAGAAAGTGACTGATATCTAAGAGGGAATGACGTGCCACCATATAACGATGATTATGGAGAGCTAGAAAACATAGAATTATAATAAGACATACTTCCAGAAATCATCTTAGAAATATCAAGCCCTAGCACAATAGAGTGAGGAGTGATGTAATGTGGAATACCTTGACCTAAAAAGTTCAAAGGTGTAAAATACCAAGGATCCTATCTAAAAGTAGAAAAAAGAAGTTCTTGAAAAATTGTTTGATCATCGGTAGAAACTGTTGTATGTTTGGATTATTCCTCTTCTCTATCAATAATTTCTTCGATTTTCAAGCTCTTGTGGTTATCAGTTATTGAAGACCTTTCCGGATTATCCACAGTATTAAAGAACATTTGTTGATGTTTCGAATCCCAACGGGGATCCATCTTCAGGATAGGATTTTAAATGAAGGATTGAAAGAAGGGATTTATGTCAGGAAATTAATAGTGGAGAAAAAATATAAAAGAGTCGACAAGAGTTAATAATCATAATTAATATATTCATCTGAATTATTATTTTTATATTTTATTTTATAAATTATATAATATTTTATTTTAATTCCATAAACATTAAGTAATAATTTTATTTCAATTTTAATAATTTATTTTAATTTCATAATAATTTTTACTTTTAATATTATAAACTAATTTTAATTTAATTAAATATTATATTTAATATTATTAAAATAATTAATAATTATTTTATAATTTTCTTCGATACTAATGACACCAGGAGGTAGACTACTGGTAATAAGAAGTTTCACTCACAGTGAATGTGGAGCAGGAGTAGGGGCTATAACAATTAAAGGTGATTCAGGTTCAGAAACGTCATACTTAGGTTCATCAATATCTGGTTCAGTAAATTGTGAGTCCAAAATTTCTCCAGTATTGGATTCTGTTTGAACGATTTTGGTAATTACTGTTTCAATTTGTTCTAAGTTCGATTCTAGTCTTTGAGGTTGATTCACTTCAGTTTCTTTTTTTTCATATTATAGAATAATATATATTTTTGGTTGATCTGAAGTCCCAGATCCTGTTGATCTTGATTTTTCATTTTTAATTTTTTTCTAATTGACTCGATGTATATTTAGGGGGTTTACCTTGCACTCTATGTGATTGCCTTGGTAATTCGACCACATAGAATTTTTTAATTAATAATTCACACAATATCATAAATCATACCTAAATTCTCTAAAAATTAAAAAAAACAAATAACAGGTGCTAATCAATCTAAATATTCAAACCATGCAAACAACCTTTTCACAACAAAATCATTAGTTGGTGATGAAACCCAACGTTGTAGAAATCAAGGTGAAAGTGTATATAGATAGAGCGGGAGGAACTAGTTACATTGAAAACCTTCTTAATGAACATGATATGGTGTAAGTAACTCCACTTATGCCATCTCGAGTGAATATTACACTCTAAAAAGGTCCAAGTGAGTCTAGCCAATGTCTATTCTAGGTACAATAGAGACCTCCCCTGCGCCGTCACCTTGGGTAAAAGCCCTAAGATTGTAGTAACTAAGGTCACCACTTACAACAATTTAACCTAGGGGGAAAATCACAGATTCAACATACAAACAAGGGCAGAGTAACGAAGCTCAATCCCATTGAAGGCTCCTCAACATGGTAAATATGAAGTTTACTTCCAAGTGACTCAAAATACCTTTAAGCACCATTTTTTAATGCATGCAAATCTTCTACCATTACCAATGAAGTGGGGTCGATCACTCCACTGGGTCTGATATGACCTCACGCTTAACTCTCTTGTAAGAAGATCTTCCTAGAGCCAAACTGAAATAACTAGATTTACTCCCTATTGCAAGATTCTAATGTTCGTCTACAACTTTGGAAAGTTTACTCACTTTCCTATTCCAAAGCCCTACAATCAGATCTACTATAGGTGGAAAGAGCCCTTAAAATTATAAAAATTCTAATTAATTTTAATTAGCGTTGTGTTATTAAGTTGTTGTTTACTCAATAGGTGATGGAGGTGAAACTTATGATGTTATGACCTGACTCAAAATTCTCACGCAGTCGAACATGAGATTTGTAATCATTTTGTTCAATGAAATTCCATTTACAGGAAAGTAAGAGTTTTTATTTTTATTTTTCTTGAAATAGAATGAAAAATTCAAAACTTCACAAAATTATTTTCCACAAAAATCCAATTTCACTTTGAGACAATCCAGATGTAGAAATTTAACTAATATCTTAGTTCATTTAACTTATCAAACAACTAATTTCCAGTTGAAAGGTAAAATTTGGGAAGTACGATGACGAGGAACTATCTCGACTCTCTGCTGCAACCTCGAGGTTTCGGCCGATGACCACTTTGGCTTGCCTCTCCGGGACTTCCAAGCAGCCACCTGTGGCCCGGCTTGGTCTCCCTCTACTTGGCGTAGGATTTCTCCTCAAGCGCTCCCATGGAGGAGCAGGACGACGACCTCAAGGCCCCCTCCTTTCGTGATATGGTTTCTTGTCACCTGCCAGATCAGTGATCCTCCTTCTTCACCAGACCTGCCTCCAGTACAACCTTCAAGTCATCAAGAACTATCCCAGAGGCTAGAGAAAATTATAAGGGAAAAGGGAAAGATGAATCGGTCCCGCCATTGACAGGAAATTTCTTTTCTCATCCTTCGACCTTCGTGGATGTAGAAGACATGGAGGAAGACCAGAAAAAGGAAAGAAAAAAACATAAAATCAACTGCAACCCTTAAACCAAGAAAATCCCAATGATGGTAATCTAATACCTAGAGGTAGTAGTCTACCGAGACTATATGCAAGAACATGTAGTAATATGGAAATTCGTGGGAATTTGGCCCACAAAGAATGCTCTCAGCTGGTGGATTCATTCCAAATGGAAACAAAAGGGATAAATCAGACTTCAACTCAAATCAAAGGGTTTTTTCACAGTTGTCTTCGATCTCCTGGAGGACAGAGATAGAATATTTGAGGGAGGTCCATATTTTTTCAACTCTGCAGGACTCTACATGTGATTCTGGAAAAAGAAATTCACTCCAGAGAAAGAGTACTTCACCAAGGTCCCAGTTTGGGTTTGTCTCTACTCTTTTCTTATAAACTACTGGGATTCCTTGGTTCTTATAGGCATTGGATACATGGTAGGAGAATATATAAAAAATGTCTAAGGGCACCCGAAATGGTCACTATGTTTCCTACGCCACAATCTGTGTCTACATAGATGTATCAGGAGCCCTCCTGGAAGCCATTAAGTTGATTTTCAGGGATGAAGTATGGCTCTAGAGAATTGACTAAAAACATATCCCATTTCGATGAAGAAAGTGTCATGAGCATGGGCATCTCTTCAGGGATTGTCCGCAAAATAAATCCCCTCAAAGCAATGAGAAATATCATAGGAAAAATGGCGAACAAGGTTTCACAAAGGTAGGCAAAAAGAACAGAAAAAACAAGAAGACACACTCAAAAAAAGAATAGCTTCAGACAACAAGCCAAAATAATTTCTAAGCTCTGAATGAAATGCAAGAAGACCTATTCACTTTCACCTCCAATGATGAGGAGGCCAAAGAAGAGAAGCAAACACTAGGAAACCAGAGGCAAGAAGATCAACACGTAGAACACAACATCATTGAAGAGGAAAATATTCAAGAATATATAGAAACGGAATAGGCCTTGGAGGCTTCCACACCAGAAGAGAATGCTATTAAAGAGAAATAGAAGGAGTAGACCTTATATCGGTCACAAAGGAATGGAGGAAAAATGGCCTAGCTGCGATTCCAGAAGACCAAATCCAGTAAATTGAAGGGGAATACCTCCTTCAAGAGGAAATGAAACAAGGTTCAAGTCAAGCCTCACTCAAAAAAGTCTAAGCCAATGGAATTTTGGATAATGTGGATGTAGGACAATATCACCCAAGAGGACCAAGCAGGAAAAGAGGGAGGAAAACAACTTGTCAGCTACTGCAAGAGCTGGGAGCTCGCCTCATTAAGGAAGGAAAGGTAAAGGCTGTAACCCTAACCCCCATAATTTTTCAATTAATTGCACATCCTGGAACATTAGAGGACTCAATGGTCCTGGAAAGAAAAGAGTCTTGAAAAACAGAATTGCATCTGACAAGCGTGACATCGTATTAATCCAAGAAACCGAGCTTGACATGGAAAAAATTACCCTAATCCAAAAAACCTGATTCAAGAACTACAACTATATAGAAAACTCTACCACTAGCATGCCAAGAGGAATCATGAGTCTGTGGAAAAGCTCTCAATTCGATATATCCTCCTGAATGGCCACCAAACACTCAATAACAATTGTCCTGAACATCATAGGCACGAAAGAAAACATCTGTGTCACTAATATCTATGCTCCCCAGAGAGTTGCTGAAAGAATCAAAATGCTGCAAAGTTGAACTCCTAGACTCCTTCCATCAACCTTTTAAAATCATAGCGAGTGATTTTAGCATGGTGGTTAACCTGGGGGGAAAAAGGGAGGAATCCAAAAATTGGACATGGATTCTGAAGCCTTCCAGTAAACCATTGATAGTCTCAACCTGATTGAAATTCCTACGAAGAGTGGTATCTTCACATGAAATAATAGGAGAGGGGGAGAAAAAAAAATAGCATCTAGGCTTGAATGCTTCCTAATCTCGGAGGAGATTTATCTAAACTCCTGGGAAACAGAGGCCAAAATCCTCTGCCAAGCGAGATTAGACCACTGTCGTATCTCCATAAAGATTCAGATCACTTCTGGACCGAAGAATAGACCCTTCAGATTCGAGGCCTTCTGGTTAGATTATCCATAATTCATGGAAATAATGAAGGAATGGTGGGAAACCCTGTTACCTCAAACTGGGAATAAGATGTATAAATTCTAGCAGAAATTGAAATTTATCAAAACATAGAGTAAACTGTGGAGCAAGAAAACATTTGGCAATATCACCACAGAAAAAAAATATTATTGGAACTGAAACAGGAAGCCCTCCAAAAACAAATAATAATCAAGGGAATCAATGAACAGAGAAATTTGGAAGAACTTCATCTCCAGAAAAGTTGGGAGGACAGGGTCTCTAAAGAAGAAAAACTATGGCAACAGAAATCCCGCATCAATTGGCTCAAGTGCGGGGAAATAAATTCAACTTTCTTTCATCTCTCGATGAGACAACACAGAAGACACAACAAGATATTAGGCCTTAAAGACAGAGAGGGCACCCTTATCCATGCTCATGAGGAAATTAATTTTGAACTAAATGATTTCTTCAGCAACCTCCTCACCGAGACGAGAAATGAAAGGGCAAGAGCCATTAAGGAAATAACCAAAATCATTTCGGGCATCCTCACCAAGGAACATAATCAAATTCTCTTGAGGAAGGTCTCCTTGAAGGAAGTGGAGGAGGTTGTAATGTCAATGCCTAATGGAAAAACGCTAGGCCCAGATCTTCATAATGGATTTCTACAAAGTCTGTTGGCCACTAATAAAGGAAGAGGTTCATGCTTTAGTTTAGGAATCACATATTCAAAAACATGTTCTAAAGGCCTTGAACACCACCTTTCTAACCTTGATTCCCAAGGCTGAGGGAGCTGAATATCTGGATAAATTTCGCCCCATAGCACTCTGCAATGTCATCTACAAGATCATATCGAAAGTTTTGGCCAAAAAAATAAATTCCATATTGCCTCTCCTGATATCTCCACATCAATTCAGGTATGTGGAAGGAAGGAAAATCCTGGACAACATCATTCTCTCACAGGAAGTTGTTCATTCCCTTAAAGCTTTGAGAAAACCTGTTATGTTGTTGCAGTTGGAAATGTCCAAAGATTTCGATAAAATCAGTTGGGATTACATGAAAGGTATATTAGCAGCATTTGACTTCCACAAAGACTGCATAAAATGGATAATGGCAATGGTTTCAGGTGCGTTCTTCTCTATCCTCTTAAATGACTCCCCATCACAAACCTTCAGCCCTTCAAGAGGGATTAGGCAAGGGGATCCCATCTCCCCTTTCCATGTTTTTATAATGGGCGAGGGTCTTAGTAGATCCAGCTCAACATCTTTGTCTAGAGAGGATATTTATGGCCTTAAATCATATGCCTCTGCCCGTCGCACCCCCCCCCCCCCCCTCCAACTCATCAACAATTTGTCGACAATGCCCTTTTAATGGGTACCCCTACTCTCAAAGATGCATTATCATTCAAATCCATTCTTTCAAAGTTACCTGAAGCCTATGGTACCTCTATAAACGTGGAGAAATCTAAGTTGTTTTTCCTTAACACCCTAGTATCCATCTAGAGGAATATAGCCAGAATCATGGAATTTCGGATATGTAATTTTCCTTCCAAATATCTAGGTGTCTCTCTCACTGATAAGCCCTGCTTTAGCTCTATTTGGGAATATCTCATCACCAAATTGGAAAAGAGATTAGCTAACTATAATTTCAAAGCTCTAAGAAAAACTCTTTTAAAAGCAAGAATTGGAAATGAATAGAAAATGCTAACTAATGAATCTGAACAACAGACGTGAACTTAATGAAATCAAACGGAAAATCCTATTAAACACCAACTCTATCGACAACAAACGTTATTAAGTAACAATCAAAATGAACAACAATCCAATGGAACAACAAATAGAGTTAAACATTGAACAACGAATCCTATTTAATAAATATGAACAAAAAACTCTAATTAATGGAATCGAATAACCAATCCTATTGAACAGTAATCTGTAATGAATATCAATCAAACGGAACAACAAGTGGAATGAAACCATAATGGAAATAGAACAACGAAGCTCTGTTAAGGTATTAACAAGATAAATTATACAGTGTTGAGATTCTTGTTAAATAATAAAAGAACAACAACGTGATTCGTTAATATATCATACTGATATCAAAGCAATTAAACAGCAAACCGATTAACTTGCAAACTGTAATAAAAGAAAATATGAACTATCTCACAACAATAATGAAAAGGTAGAGATACAAACAGCGGATCGATCCACAAGGGCCGGGCCCTCAACCACCGGTGAAACGCCGCTGGGCTACTGCAGAACTAAGAAATTAAACGGCAACACGTTCTTGTATCAAAGATGTATAATAGCGTTTACAAATGGTTGATCTCTGTTTAATCAATGAGAATTGATGAGGAATTGTGTAATTACAACAGGAAATCTCTCCATCTCCTCTCCATTGTTTTTTCAACACATAATACATGCTCTTCTTTTATAATCGCAAAGAGGAGAAATTAAATAGTAAATATAATCTCTCATAACAATATTGGATTGTTCCTAACCAATTAATCAACAAGAAAATATATTTCTATCCATATTTCAATAAGAGCAAGTCTAATTTGGATTTGCAGCTGAGATAATTTGGAGGACAACCGCAACAGCAAATCTGAGAAATTCATGCTCAAATAACCTTGCGTTTCTCTCAATACAGGCCGAATTTGGGCAAACCATTCTTTAAAAAAGTTAATTTGGTCTGTTCTGCACAAAACCCATGTTCCGGATTTTCTAGATTCTTCTTCATTTGCCCAGAATCTCAACCACAAAACTGTCACTTCTTATTCCAGCGAATTTCTGAGTTGGAATATTTGATGATGATTTGGAGATCAAATCTACAATTTGGAAAATATCTTGGAGGCTAAAATGGTGAGTGATGTTTAATAAACCATCATTGATAAAATTATGCATAATAATCATCCATTTATTAAAAATAAAGGAGAAGAAATACTATTAATCCATAAGAGCATAAATCATTATAAAATGGATTTATATGATAAATTATAATAAATTACATGATAAAGAAGAGTAAAAATGGATGAAATAAGTGTTAAAAAGTGGTTGTATTCACGACCCAACATACCCCCAAACTAAATATATTGCATGTCCTCATGCAACCTAGAACTGAATATATTGCATGTCCTCATGCAACCCAAAGACAAAACCCATGTGTTAACCAAGCAAAGAAAATTGTTCATCCCAATTCATGAAATGGATGGAACAAATGATTTTTTTCTCAAATAATTAATATTCAATTTTAGAAATCTTGATAAAGGCATAAAATTTTTTACAGTTGACGTTCAACTATATGTATATGAAGTTGCAGAAAAATGTGACATAAGTAACATCAACTTTCATTAATCATTTTCTCAAAAATCAGATCGTTTTGATGCACGGATCATGAGATATAAACAAAATGGTTGTAGGTGATAGTGCATAATTTTCAAAATTTTATGAACTAATTTAGCGTTAAATTATCTGGGTTTGTGTATTTTAATGATACTTGCTTGTTATCCAGAAAGCACATGAATTCAGTTCATAGTTTTAAAGATATATGCAAATCAATTTTTGCACTGTATAAAAATGAAATTGTATGCCTTAAACGAGAAAGAGAGTAGAAAACATCCATCATGTGTAGCAATTCCCCCCCCCCAAACTGAAGAATTAGCATGTCCTCATGCGATGCTAGAAAACAATGAGAGGTGGTTGCTACAATTTGTTGAAATCGATGCTTGGTGTAAAACAACATGGAATAAGGGAGGTGTTGAGAATGAATAAGAATATCAATGGATGATAAAGAAGATTACTGACATGGTCACAAGAAAGAAATGAAGGAAATCAACACTCCCCTAAACTGAAAGATGAGACGTGTCTAAAAAATGGGAAGTGGTAAAGATGTGGAATGAATGATGATAAATAATGCTCAATGGATTTTCATGAAATTCTCCTAAATTCATAATAAATTAGAAAATTGTGTTATTTTATCTCAAGTGTCACCTTCGAGAAAATGTGGAATGACATGTAGGGACTGACCTTTGTTGAAGCTGATGTAGGCTAAGTGGATACTGAAAGTGATGCAAATGGTGGAAGCCATGCAAGCACATCATGTCTGAAGAATTGTGTGTTTGCAAGTTGCGTGGGCCTTTGCTATTAGTTGCAATAGTGTGGTCGTGCTGCGAATATAATTTTCCCCCATACTTTTTGTTCTCCTGTAAACAAATCATGATTCTAGATGCAATTTTCTTGAATTCACAGTGTTGATTTTGAAGAGCAACAGATAAGATGTATGCCAAAAGTTCAATAAGCAAAAATTCTGTAGAAATGCAGTATCAATATTGTGGCAAATCAACAAAATAGAAGAGCAACATACTGCACAACAATTGTACAACATGGAAAGACATACATACTTATGATATGATCAACAAATTATCGCATTACTGAAATCAATGCATATTTTGAAATCGTGAGTAGATATGGAAATGTTTATGTAATGATTCGAAAATAAGGGAAAATGACAGCTGATGTGAAAAAAATACTTATGTGGTCATTATCCACATAAACCATTATGATCGATTTATAAATAAATTTCATGCATAAGAGGTTCCGAATAAAGGGTTTAGGAGCATACTCTCATTTGATATTAGATAAAGATATAAGAAAAGGGTTTATCATTACTATTGATTTGTGAAAAATATGACTCCAATACCATTAGTAGAGCTCTGTTGCCCACATGTGTCTATAACCTTGACAAAGTTGCCTTCTCACCTTTGGAACCATTATCCTTTATTAATGCCTAGGGAAGTGCTGTGTGATGTCATGATGGAGGCCACTGTGCTGGCTTGGGAACCAGATGAATCACAATGCCATTCACCAGGAAGGAGTGAAAGGTGGGCAGGCCGGCTCGTGATGAGACCTCCTGTTCTAAGGACTTTTTATTTTTCTGAGTTGTCCATTGGATCATATCCCTGGTGTGGTGGCCATAATGGGAATGCCACTTCACTGCTCCCTTATGATCATGGTAGGCTGGCTCGTGATGAGATCCCCTATCCTCTATTTGCCAGTTCATAGAATTGTTAGTAATCATATAGAGATTTTTTTTTTCTTCTTTTTCTTTACATATAACACTTCCCTATTTATATATAAAGGGTGGCTCAACACTTCTTAAGAGTAGGGATGGTGGAAGAAGTCTGAGCATCTCAATAGAGAAAATATGCCCTTATTCTTATTCAATGAAATAAAAATCAAAGAGAGTTATGGGAATTTAGGGAAGAACCAACATGATAAAGATAATTGATCATATTAATTTTAGTGAAAATAAAGACAGCAAAGGGATATAGATGGTTGTGTCCTTCTCTTTTTCTTATCACTACAAAAAAATTCTCAAAAATGACAATTTCTCTTGATTAGTTGATTCCAGTAACCTCTAATTTGTATATCCTTGCATAAATTGTATGTTTATATTTCAAAGAGTCATGAAAAATTCACAAAAAGTCCTAGAAATGTTGTTGAAAAACAATAAAAATGCATTCAAAAAGTGCTGTTCCTTTGGAAAGGAACAACAAAAATAAACGATAAAAACTGTTGTTCCTTTGGAAAGGAACAACAAAAACGCTCGCAGCAATATTGCTGTTCCTTTCGAAAGGAATAGCAAAAGTGTTGTTCCTTTGGAAAGAAACAACAATAATTTACAGCAAGCAAAGTAAGAACGGTTCAAGAAATAAAATTCTATACGAAAAAAACAAGGAAAGTAAAAGAAAACAAACTTTATGTACAAGTTTCAAGATTTTTTTTTTTTTTTGTTTATAACAGAATTGGTGCTGCCGAAGAATTGCCTTCTATAACTGAAACTTGCATGGGGTGGTCATTATTATTCAATTGCAAATGGAGCGGAAACCACAATTTGGAGGGATCAACACCTGAAACACAAAAACATAAAAGAAATCAGAAAAGAAACAACACTTTATTAAGTTACAACAGCTATGATGTTATTTCCTAAGGGAATATCAATCTGTTAATGGAAAAAAAATGATCTTTTTGAAAAATGTTTTGGCAGCAGTAACATGAATCTTCAAATGGAAACGAATTCTTCATTTCTTCTGTTATAAATTCGTTAAGTAATGAACTGGATGAAATGCCCTTGTTTTACTAAAATTTCTTTCAAGAATCGCTCGTCCATAAATTGACCTTCTTTGTTCTGCTAAGACCTACAAAAAACGAGTGTCTACCTGCAATAAAACATTAAATCATAGAGAAAGAGAGGTGATCGGGCTCCCCTAATCCAAGAATTATGCAAAAAACTAACAAGTAGTTACTCTGTAGAACAAATCCATGGACAAAGTAAAATTAATTTATTACCTGCGCCGGGAGAGCAGTGGCCAATCATGCTAACCTGCAGTGTTTCAATCATAACTTCTTTGTTTTACGTCGGATTTGAGTGATTCCAAAGAAAAATGAGAGCTAATTCAAAGTTTTATCTCCAATAGAAACATGTTTTAAAAATTCAATGCTATGATATGTCAAATTTTCTTAGAACAACCTGCATAATATAGTCATTTTCGATTTTCCAGCTCAGACCAACAATTAATATTTCAAGCATAAATTTTTCGTTTGATGGCGGATTGAACCAATTAAAATTGGAGATTAAAGTAGATTAATTTATTTATCTTAAATAGAAACTATTTTTGAATACAAGAAGAGTTGATGGGTCAAATACGCTAGTGAACAGCCGAGAAAACAAAGTTTCAAGAGTGCTGATTTATGATAGGCAGTCAGTATTTTGGTCATAAATTCCTCATACGATATCGAAATTGAGTGATTAAAATTGAGTTTTAAACTATATTCATAGAGAAATCTACCATAAAAATATGTTTTAAGAATATGGTCATTTAGGTCTCCAAAAACTGACTGTCCGAACTCTATTCTTAAGCTGCCTACTAGACACCCTATCAATGTTTTAGTTCTAACTTTTTCGTTTCAAATCCAAATGGAGTGATTCAAATTGGGTTGGAAAGTAGAAAAAAAAGGATACTTAGGATAGAAACATGTTTTAAAAATATTCAATTTTTGTCCCTCAAAACATGACTGTCCCAACATTGTTTTCAGAAATTTCATCAATCCCGCAAGCCAAAAAAATGATATTCAAGCAATTTTTCCATATTGATGATAAAAATGAATATAAGTGTTTGTAGAATGGTTATTTGAAATATAATTCATCTACATACACAAATAAATTAAAATAATTATCATCAATTTTTATTTCCACAACATGTTGCAACAAAGAAACAACTATTTTTACAAAAATAAAAAAAAATTGTTTGTTTTATTTCCTTATTTATTTTATTTTTTCCACTATCCTAGTCTTATTTGGGAATCGAATATGTTTATGTATAAGAGTATTTCCAGTGGAACCATTTTAGAAATAAGGCCTATATTATGTATATACCCAAATTTGAAAAATGCATGTTGATAAAAATTAGGTTATGAGAAGCCAACTTCCCTTGAAAAGATGGTGCCAAAAATTGTTGAAGCATAAAGTGATGTTGCAAACAAATGATGGAGTGAAACCAATTTTCAATGTATCCCCTACTTTCTTGATTTCCCATAGCCATCGTATCATGAAGTTCTTGAGCTTTTAAAATGGTTTGTTGGTGCAAACTAGAAGAAACCTCATTTTCTTTCATAACTTCTATAATTTTTGGATTTGATACATTCTGAGTCTCAATGTAAGTTTTCTCCAATAGTGCATGTGAGATAGAATGGTTGGGAAGGGTGGATAAATTTTGCAGTTCAACACTGTAAGCATGTTGTACTGGTTTATTATGGTGAGGGTGTGGAATGAGTTGAGTAGGAGATTGTGTAGGGAATGGAGCCTCTTAATGATGTAGTTGATTGTGTTGAATGGATAATTTTGATGGGCAAACAAGATGTTGTGGAAAAACTGGAAGATGTGTTTGTGCTACAAGATGAGGGAGAGTAGTCATGCAAAAATAAGATGAACCATGCCAAAATTGTAGACAAGATTGGTAGTGGTTATATTGAGATTGGCATGGCTGCCCTAACATATGAGTATTCCATAACGAATTATGCAAATAAGAGAATGGAGAGGAAGTGTTTTGAACCATACTTCTAGGCCATGATTTCCATGGTTTGTACCTTGTTGCAGCTTCCTCGTCTTTTTGATATGCTACTTCCATCCTAGATAAGGAAGAACAACTATCTATGGGATGCTCCTTTTGGTTATGAGGGCAAAACACTTCATCAAATTTTTGATTTTTCTGAACCTGCAAAACATTCAATTGTGAATTTAGAGAGCTAATAAGATCATATTTAAAATTTTCAAATAAAACCTTGATTTCAGCTCTTATGTCTCTTGTTCTTGTAGTAAATTTGGAAAAGAAAGAAGAAAATTCTCTAGAATTCTTACTAGCCTTAGAAATTCCTCTTGAATACCTTATGCACAACTCACAAACATCGTCATATGATAACTAAAAAACATCACCTTTTCCTATCAGATTTAAGAGTTCTAAAAATTCATCTTTGATTCCTTTAAGAAGGAGTGTTTTCAAGATCTCTTTTTCCAAATGCTTATGCTTTGATTTTTGAAGGTTATATTGAAATCGCTCTACATAGTCCTCCAAGCTTCCATTTTCCCCTTGTATCATACTGAAAATATCTTCATTGTATTTGCAGTAGTCTTGGTACTTCTTCAAGAATATGTTCTTCATGTCCTCCCATGTTTGGATGTAGTTCCCACCTAGGCTCATGAACCATCGGAGAGCTGCTCCTTTTAGAGTAAGAGGAAACACTTTCAATATTTGATCATTAGTACAATAATCATATCCTCTACAAAGTATTTCAAACTCAAATAAGAATATATCAGGATCTTCATTTGTCAAACCATGAAAATTTGGTAGAGACAATGGGGGAATTATGTGCAATTGTGTCACTCCTCTTAGATCTTTGATAGGGAATTCAAAAGTTACAATGTGAGCCATTTATTACCATAATAGAAGATGTTCTTCATGTGTTTATTTAAAGATCCTCCTTCCAATGTTCCTGTCAATTGGTTAGTGAAATGGGTGGTGCTTACATCACCACTTGAGTGGAATAACAAGATTTTTTTTTTCAAAAATTCTACCTCTAAGATTTGAGAAAATGCAAGAATTCATTCCTACCTTAAGCTTTCACTCAATTTTGCTGTGAAGCGGGCCAGCGAACAAGTGTATTCCTTGCTCGGTGTGCAGGTTCTTACCTTCCGTCTTTAATACCCAATTATTCCCAAGCAGAAAAAATTAAATATGCATCACTCTTTCTAAATGGCATACACTCTCCCCGGAAACGGCGCCAAAATGTTGAGGTATAAAAGGTATCTTTTTAACACCTATTTATCTCACATTAATTATCAATCCAGGAACGAATTTTTATTTCAAGAGTGTGCTCAGTCTGAGGCAGCAATTTATCCAAGAGTAATGCTCTTCAATATGTAGTACATTGTTCTAAATTCAAGAGTAAATGTATGCTTAGAAAAGAAATCTAATTACAATAACATAAACTCAAATGCTCTAAAATCCAACTATTCACTCAGCAAACATCAATCAAGGATATAGTAGCAATAACTCATTCCTCTAGAAATTGATGCAATTGAAATCAAACTGGAACAAGGCAATCAATCTGGGAACTTGGAAGCAATAACCAGTGTTCTCTACAGTTGACAGTCTTGCTCTTAAGCAATCAAAGTGAAATCGAAATTGAACTAACTGCTGTTGAAAGTAAACTAAGAAAAAATCTTTTAAAAGCAAGAATTGGAAATGAACAACAAATGCTAACTAATGAATCTGAACAACAAACATGAAATTAATGAAATTGATGCAGGGGCATTAGGCTCAAAGGTTACTTTGTACATAAGTAGACATAGGGGGTTCCATGTTCTTCTATTATTTCTTGTAAATATTAATATTTTGAATAAATTTGGTAGGGAATTGTAATTGTTCTCAAGTCATTTTGAGAACATGAGAAATTGGTTAAGATAGGAATACGAAGAGCCAGTTTAGGGTTAGTTCAGGAATTGTGAATACTAAGAGTTGCTGAACTGTATGGAGACCTGAATCGATTCAGGTCATCCTTGTGGTATAAATGTAATTCTGCAGAGAGAGAGACGAGAGAGATGAGAGAGGTTGAGAACCTCTTCAGCAACAGAGTAGGAGGATAATGGCCACTGAACTGAATATCTGGCCTATCATAAATTTGTAAGTGATTGCTTTTGTGATTGATCGCCTGTATGTATATATATATCTGTTTATGGAGAATTTTTTATAATTTCCATGTGTGATTTATGTCTTCTTGGTTGAATCATTTGAGGAAATTGTCTCAATGTAATTGTGCATATGTTGTTTAACTATGTGTGGAGAATACCTTGCGTGTTTGTGCGTTCGTTGATTATTTCTACTCTAATTCTCTGTAATTATGTATAGTATGAATCTCTGCGTATGAAGTTAAAAGTGAAACCCTGTTGAGGAATCATGGTGGTGGGATTCGAATTCCAGGCAGAGACCTTCTTATAATGAAGAATTGGCTTAGTTGATATTTGCAATCGTGGAATTATTGGTTGAATATCTGAGGGGTATCTCGAGTACCGTGAGGAGAACTAATATATAAGCTGAAGCATCATTTCGAAAGGAATCGACGCTTTCAAAAACAGAGCATCTAGTTCAAGCGCCAGAGATTTTCACTTAATAATTGAAGCTGTGTATCGAGGCGAGTCTTCAATGGGAGAGCGAAAGCTGAGTTGGTTATAAGGAGCGTTTAACCTTGCAAAGTCTCGAATAGAGCGTTGATGGAGTTAAATGGAACCTGGATCGTGGAAAGAGCAGAACCGTGACCGAGAGGAACAGTGAACGTGGTTTGGAGTGAATTGTAAAGGCGGTTCCCTGGTTTGATCGTACCGCTTTCATCGGGCAAGTGGTATTTAAGAATCGGGAGCGATTCCATAGAGTAGTCGACGCGTGGCATAAGGCGAGACCCTAAAACCACTTTCACAGCGCGCCATCGTACATTATTGTTCGTGCATCTTGGCCGAGCGATATCCATCCGATCAGATGTTACGACGCGATGGAACACGAGCGCTCCGATTGGGTCGACGGTTAGTCGCTATTGTTCGTGCACATAAGCTGCGCGAGATTGATTAGGACCGTTGGATCATCTGAAGTCGAGCGACGTGCTCTCCGCCGTTGGATAAGAAGGTGAGATAAGCCAGGTATGAATCGGGTTGTGTATTGATTCCACGTTTATCGTATGTGTGGGCCCGTTGCTTGTAATGGCACATGTTTAATAATATAAAGCCCTGGAGTGATAGATGATATCGAAGGTCTAAGGAGGGTTTTCATGAATCAATTGGAAGGCCTTGTAATGTTGATGCAAGAGTCGCACCATGGTTAGAGTTCCACAAAGGAATTATGTACAGCGTGGGAGCCTTATTATTTGGGTCTAATATAAGATTGGACTAAAGTATTCACTTATCAATTTCTATGAAATTGATAAGCAAATAAAACAAGAAAGAAGAAATTTTGAATGCAATTGTACACACATCTTTGAAGAAAAGATGAGCGAAACGGGACTGTGGCTGTGCGGGCCATCAAGTGGTATCAGAGCTTCAGGAATAGCTCTTTTGTGAAAGGTCCAAGTTTGGTGAATGCAAGGAAACCAGACTTGTGGAAACTGATAAGATTGCAACCTACAGGGATAGAGTGAAGGTAATTGCAGAATTGCAGAGTCCAATTGGAGGACAAGAGTTTTGAAGACTGCAGATTTGAAGAAGGAAGATCAGACAGCAAGGATACACAGAACCACAATGAACAGGATTTGTAGGATAAGATCATGATCTTGCAGGTAATTAACTTTAATCAGATTGAAATTGTAATTGCAGAATTATGGTTGCTGAAAAGTACAGACAGAGTTTGATAGTGAAGGTAGTGAGCCTGGTATTCAGCTAGAGGCTGGAGAAAGAGGACAATTGTAGTGTTCTCAAGAGAAGGTGAGCAATGTTTAACTCTGGTTGAAGGATTTGTTTGCAGAATTAGAGTGCAGACAATTGAGAAAGACATCTCAGCAGAAGCAGATCACAAGCCTTGAGAGCAGTGATAGAAGAATCCAGCAAGGGACTCTGAGTGCAGAAAGAGTGTGGCAGAACCTGGAAGATTCCCAACAGAGGTTGGATGACAGAAGAAAAGAGGTGTTCTTGAGAAAGTTGTAGAGTGAAGCCTAGAAGGTTCCAACAGAGAGGGGACCAATACTTGCCAAAAGCCAGATCTAGAGGGAAGGATTGGTGAGGTAAGTTGCAGCAAGGGAGCTTGCTGTTGCAGAGGCTTAGTGCAGCTTATGAGTGAAGAACTCCTAGAGAATAAAATGGCTACTGAGAGCCATAGCAGAGACTGCAGAGATTGTAGAGGTTCTGAAAGAAGCCACGACAGAAGAGTGAGTGAAGATGCCAAAGCAAATGGCATAAGGAAGCGACTCATTGATGAAGAATGGCAGAAAGAATTAGCTGAGATCAGGGAAGAGTTCAACAGATTGAAGCTGAGGATAGAAGAAATCCAGAGAGTTGGTTGGCTCATGAGGAAGAATGTGAAATGGCAACCATTACAGTTGAGGTTGAGGCAGAAGAAGATTGCCTTGTTGAGAGAAGAACTCAGAGTAGCTGAGTTGAAAGAAGAAATTTCTGCTTGTGAAGCAGAACAGAGCACAGGTGAAGAGTGGAGATCTGCAAGGGATCTTGTGAGACATAGTGAAGACTTGAGGTAGCAAGAAGCTTGTCTTGCTGAAGAGGAAATCATTGAAGAATTCCTGAGTTGTTGGACAAGTCCAGATGATGGAAGGGCTTGTGTTCTTGAGTCTGAAAAATGTGAAGTAATGACAGACTCCACAGAGGAAGAAGAACACAGAGTTCTTGAGGCAAGGACGGAAAATAAAGATTCCATGTGCAGACCTGTTGAAGAAGAAGTGCTTGAGGAAGCAACCAAGACTGAAAGGTCTTGTGATTTGAAAACTAAAAAGTTGTGTGTGTTCGCAGGTACAAAATTGGAAGATGAATGAGCTTCAGAGTTTGTTGATGAGGAGGAGACATTGAATCTGAAATCTGTTCGGATCAATGCTGAGATAGTGATATCTCAGGGGGAGATGAAGGCATAAGGGTCAAATGAAGATATCCAGTAGAGTGATGAAGTAGAGAGAGAAGGGCCAACAGAGGATTGGTCAAGAACAAGCAGAGGCATAAAGGGTTATGTAAAATTTCCGAAATCTACTCCTATTGAAGTTGTTGAGTTCTATAGGAGGTTGGATTTCCAAAGAAGAGAACTGGCAGAGCAGAGGGCCTATGGATTGGATAAGTTGCTGGGAAAGCAAGGCAGGAAGATCTTCATGGATGGAGTTCATGGAGCAGATAATGGAAGAAAAGTGAGACGAGTTGACAGTCTCATGAAGGATGAAGATTAGCATGCTGAGGTGCTGACAGAAGGTTTGGAAAGGAGTTCTGCATGGCATACTGATGTGTTGTTAGAGAAGAAGAAGGCATTGAAGCACTAGAACTTTACTGCTGATGATTCATGTGTTAATAATACAGAGAAAGAGGAAGAACAACAGTTGGAAGTTGTCAGAGAGGTGAATAAGAAGGAAACTATGTTGGCTGAAAACATAGTGAGGGATCATCATTTGGACATGATGATTGGAGCAGTGGAGATGGCTCTGACAGCTGAAGAAAAATATGATGAAGAATTTCTGAGCCTTGGACCAAACTTAGAATTGCCGGGAGAAGAATTGGTGACCAGGTCATCATTTGAGACCATTGGGTCTCATGGTTTTAACACTGACAGTTTGTTTATGTGTACAGGTGATGCAGAAGAAAATTCATCCTTTGAAATTGTCTTGGGAGAAGAAAAACTATTGCTGAAGAAGGATGAGACAACCATGTCTCATATGCAGGGATTTGTCACTGTCAGAGAAGAATTGGCTAGACTGATGGGCCAAGAGCAGGCTGATGAGGAGATTTTAAAAGCTGCTGAAGTGAAGAATAATCAACATTCCATGCTGACAGAAGATGAGGATACAGTGGCTAGAGAACTTGATTTGATTGCTGAAGTCAATCAAGAGGATGAGAGGCAGTTGCTGAATATTGTACACAAAGAAGAAGAAAATGCTGAGGAGAAATGGTAGTGTTGTTTGCTGGGAGAATTTGAAGAAGAGAAAGGGATTGCAGACCCTGGAGCAAGGATGCCTGAAGCTGTGAAGAAGAGAGGAGCAGATACTAGCTTGCAAAATCATATTATGTTTACTAGTATACTGGATGAGTATGTCACTGCTGGTAGGAATTTAAATGGTGAATTGTATCCTGAGAATGAATTTGTTGATCATGAACAAAAGGAGAATGATGCAGAGGAAGATATCCTAAAGGATATTTAGGATGTTTGGGTGGAGGCAACATGGAGGATGACACGTGCAGAAGTAGTAAAAATGTTAATAGCATGTGAGACAGCAAGAGCAGCAGTATTAACATTAGCAGAGATTGAAAGCAGCAGCAGAGGGCAAGATAATTTGTAGCTAGAGGATAAGCTGGACATGGAGATTGAACACATCAGAAGACTGATGGTAAGGGTGACTTAGGAGTAGCAGACAGCAGCAAGAAAGCAGGAGAGTTTCAGCAAGGGGCAAACGAAGTTAGATTGTGAAAGTACCGTTGGAAGCAAGTTACAGAATAAAGTCTGGAAGCCTGGAGAAGATCAGTTGAAGGATGATGCAACTGATGGACAGCAGCAAAACCAAGTTTGGGATCCTGGAGGCAGAGACAAGGAGCACATGATCAAGAGATCATGAACAATTTGAAGCTTGAGAGTCTGATGCAGGGGCATTAGGCTCAAAGGTTACTTTTTACATAAGTAAACATAGGGGGTTCCATGTTATTCTATTATTTCTTGTAAATATTAATATTTTGAATAAATTTGGTAGGGAATTGTAATGGTTCTCAAGTCATTTTGAGAACATGAGAAATTGGTTAAGATAGGAATACGAAGAGCCAGTTTAGGGTCAGTTCATGAATTGGGAATACTAAGAGTTGCTAAACTGTTTGGAGACCTGAATCGATTCAGGTCATCCTTTTGGTATAAATGTAATCCTGCAGAGAGAGAGACGAGAGAGACGAGAGAGGTCGAGAACCTCTTCAGCAACAGAGTAGGAGGATAATGGCCACTGAACTGAATATCTGGCCTATCATGAATTTGTAAGTGATTGATTTTGTGATTGATCGCCTATATGTATATATATATCTGTTTATGGAGAATTGTTTATAAGTTCCATGTGTGATTTATGTCTTCTTGGTTGAATCATCTGAGGAAATTGTCTCAATGTAATTGTGCATCTGTTGTTTAACTCTGTGTGGAGAATACCTTGCGTGTTTGTGCATTCGTTGATTATTTCTGTTCTAATTCTCTGTAATTATGTATAGTATGAATCTCTGCGTATGAAGTTAAAAGTGAAACCCTGTTGAGGAATCATGGTGGTGGGATTTGAATTCCAGGCAGAGACCTTCTTATAATGAAGAACTGGCTTAGTTGATATTTGCAATCGTGGAATTATTGGTTGAATATATGAGGGGTATCTCGAGTACCGTGAGGAGAATTGATATATAAGCCGAAGCATCGATTCGAAAGGAATCGACGCTTTCAAAAACAGAGCATCTAGTTCAAGTGCCAGAGATTTTCACCTAATAATTGAAGCTGTGTATCGAGGCGAGTCTTCAATGGGAGAGCGAAAGCTGAGTTGGTTATAAGGAGCGTTTAACCTTGCAAAGTCCGGAATAGAGCGTTGATGGAGTTAAATGGAACCTGGAGCATGGAAAGAGCAGAACCGTGACCGAGAGGAACAGTGAACGTGGTTTGGAGTGAACAGTAAAGGCGGTTCCCGGGTTTGATCGCACCGCTTTCGTCGGGCAAGCGGTATTTAAGAATCGGGAGCGACTCCATAGAGTAGCCGACGCGTGGCATAAGGCGGGACCCCAAAACTGATTTCACAGTGCACCATTGCACATTATCGTTCGTGCATCTTGGCCGAGCAATATCCGTCCGATCAGATGTTATGGCGCGATGGAACACAAGCCCTCCGATCGGGTCGATGGTTAGTCGCTATTATTCGTGCACATAAGCTGCGTGAGATTTGATTAGGATTGTTGGATCATCTGAAGTCGAGCGACGTGCTCTCCGCCGTTGGATAAGAAGGCGAGATAAGGTATGAATCAGGTTGTGTATTGATTCCACGTTTGTCGTATGTGTGGGCCCGTTGCTTGTAATGGCACATGTTTAATAATATAAAGCCCCGGAGTGATAGACGATATTGAAGGTCTAAGCAGGGTTTTCATGAATCAATTGGAAGGCCTTGTAATGTTGATGCAAGAGCCGCGCCATGGTTAGAGTTCCACAAAGGAATTATGTACAGCGTGGGAGCCTTATTATTTGGGTCTAATATAAGATTGGACTAAAGTATTCACTTATCAATTTCTATGAAATTGATAAGCAAATAAAACAAGAAAGAAGAAATTTTGAATGCAATTGTACACACAACTTTGAAGAAAAGATGAGCGAAACGGGACTATGGACTTGACCTACTATAAAAAATCAAATGGAAAATCCTATTAAACACCAACTTTGTCGACAACAAACGTTATTAAGTAACAATCGAAATGAACAACAATCCAATGGAACAACAAACAGAGTTAAACATTGAATAACGAATCCTATTTAATAAATTTGAACAACAAACTCTAATTAATGGAATCAAATAACCAATCCTATTGAATAGAAATCTGTAATGAATATCAATCAAACGAAATAGCAAGTGGAATGAAACCATAATGGAAATATAACAGCAAAGCTCTGTTAAGGTATTAACAAGATAAATTATACAATGTTGAGATTCTTGTTAAATAATAAAAGAACAACAACGCGATTTGTTAATATAACATATTGATATCAAAGCAATTAAACAGCAAACCGATTAACTTGCAAACTGTAATAAAAGAAAATATGAACTATCTCACAAAAATAATGAAAAGGTAGAGATACAAACAGCAGATCGATCCACCAGGGCCGGGCCCTCAACCACCGGTGAAACGCCGTTGGGCTACTGCAGAACTAAGAAATTAAACGGCAACACGTTCTTGTATTAATCATGCATAACAACGTTTACAAATGGTCGATCTCTATTTAATCAATGAGAATCAATGAGGAATTGTGTAATTACAATAGGAAATCTCTCCATCTCCTCTCCATCGTTTTTTCAATACATAATACATGCTCTCCTTTTATAATCGCAAGGAGGAGAAATTAAATAGTAAATATAATCTCTCATAACAATATTGGATTGTTCCTAACCAATTGATCAACAAGAAAATATATTTCCATCCATCTTTCAACAAGAGCAAGTCGAATTTGGATTTGCAGCTGAGATAATTTGGAGGATGGTCACAACAACAAATCTGAGAAATTCGTGCTCAAATAACCTTGTGTTTATCTCAATACAGGCCGAATTTGGGCAGACCGTTCTTTAATAAAGTTATTTTGGTCCGTTCTGGACAAAACCCATGTTCTGTATTTTCCAGATTCTTCTTCATTTGCCCAGAATCTCAACCGCAAAACTGTCACTTCTTATTCCAGTGAATTTCTGAGTTGGAATATTTGATGATGATTTGGAAATCAAATCTACAATCTGGCAAATATATTGGAGGCTAAAATGGTGAGTGATGTTTAATAAACCATCATTGATAAAATTATGCATAATAATCATCCATTTATTAAAAATAAAGGAGAAGAAATAATATTCATCCATAAGAGCATAAATCATTATAAAATGGATTTATATGATAAATTATAATAAATTACATGATAAATAAGAGTAAAAATGGATGAAATAAGTGTTAAAAAGTGGTTGTATTCACGACCCAACACATATGTAGTATAATTATTCAACCAAACTCAAACTAACGATCAAGGAGATTAATAATTAGCATCATCTTAATGGATAAATAAAAGAAACATAAACCATTCACCATTCAATGAGACAATACAGTGAGAAAAATAGTTCATTTGTATTAATTCAAATATAAAGAAGAGTCTTACAACTTTTTCCTTGATGAAGTGAGGCTCCTCCCATAAGTCTACAATCCTCTCCTTGGATGATAAACTTTCAAACCTAATTTGACCAGCATAAGTCTTCCTTTAATGAACTCTGTTAACCCTCTAGCCTATAGTCAATTTATAGGCCAAGAAGAGGAAGTTTTAGATCTATAACTCAAGAATGAGATCCACTAATAGTGGGATTAGGGTTCCTTGAAGAAGGGGGATTAGCTCCATGATGTGAGGGGTAAGGATCAAATAGACATGACCTCAAAGATTTCATTTGAGATATATTCGACCAACAAAGATTCTAGAACTCACTCTTCATTTTTACTTTTCATTGAGTCATTTACGTGGTCTACAGTGGAAGACAAAGCGCAATTTTGCATAGGTAACAAAGGTAGAAAATGTGAATGCGCAAAAACTGACTAGAAAAAGTGCACATGTCATAAAAAAGTAGGTTTTAATGCCTCGTTACCCAAAATTCATATTTTATTCAAGGGTTTTAAGTTGTTGACTTGCAAGGGAGTGGTTTGTAACGTACTTATGGATAGCGAGAGATCCATTTTAATGGTCAAGCGTCATGGTGAAAAAATGATGTGTAAAAATTATGCAAGCTCCATTATTACCATATTGGGAATGAGATTAGGCCTTGGATCTATAGGCTGAAAGACTCCATACTGATCTCTAAGTAGACAAAGGAGAGTACCCTTGATCCTTACAACACTAATAGCTTGGGACATGTTACCCTTGGGTGCTTGTTGTGTAGAGAAGATGACTATTTCCTTTCTCTTGTTGTTTCCATTACTACTATAGCAATGGTATTGTTCCAAGAATATTATCTAGAGATTGAACATCCAATCTATTATTTGAGTCAGAATCTCAATGATACTGAAATCAAGTATACCAATGTGGAAAATTTAGCCTTGGCGACTGTTCAAGCCTCCCAAATATTTCGTCATTATATATTTCTTTGAAAAATAAGGTCATTTCATGTGGAAGTCTAGGAGTAGCAACACTTCCATCTTTATAGTTGTGAGTGGTAGGCTTCCTTGTCGCCATAAATTTCCTGCCAACCTGAATGCCTTCTCTAATGAATCAGGTTCCCAAAGGCGAACCTCATGTTGGATGTTGTCCTTTAAAGTCCCTATGAAACATCAATCCTATGCTCCTATGGAATATCCTTTACCATTATATTCAATTTTTGGAATTCCTCAATGTGCTCCACCATTGAACCCTTTTGTTTGAGATTTATCAATTGGCTAAATAAGTTGTTGCTTTTTGTTTCCTCATAATGTGCTATCATTTCCTCCATAAAAATTTACCAAGTGACAATTTGTTTACGAGAGAAAAGCCATCGATACCATATAAATGTATTGGGTTCTAAATATAAAGTTTCAATGTCTACCTTTTGCATGTTTTGCAGATTATGGAGATCAAAGTATTTGTACATATCTAGTATCCATGTTACGAGATCCTTTCCATAAACCTTCCTCATATTGATATTTGGAATATGGTGGGTCTTCAATCCAACATTAGATTTTATGAAATCATGATTAAATTTATTTTGTTCTCATCATGAGTTTCCTCTATTACCTTTTGGCCATTAGGAAGTTTTTCTTGTAGCAATTTTTCCAAACCTTCCTTCAAACCTTCGATGTCTTTCTTGAAATCTTCCATGTTGCCTTATATACCATTGATATAAGCTTCCATTCCATTCTTCAGACCATCCATCTTAGCTTCCATGCCATCTGTTATCACTCCACCAGATCTCTAAGGCTGAGAAAAAGTCCAAAAAAAGGTAACCACAAACCAATATTTTAGCTTGGTAGCTAGCCCTACCCAACCAGAGAGGGCTCTCTCAACAAAGTCACAACCAAGAGGGCTAGATGAATTAGGGTTTTAGGCTAGGTATGAGTACATGGTTTTGTTTTTTTGAATTGGTTTGCTGGATGGGTGAATTAGGTCAAAGAGGCTAGGTCAAGGAAAATAAGATTAGGGTTGTAGAGATTCAATGGGGCAAGGTAGGTAGGAAGGCTAACACTTTAGGGTTTTAGGGTGAGATGGATCAGACTGATGCAGAGCCAGAAAGAGCAAGGAAAAACATATATTCTTTCTAAACTAAACAAAATGAACAAATTATGAAGATTTTCCCAAGACAGAGCATGAGAGATGTATTATGCTTATCAACTTGAAAACCAACATATAATAGAGATGAAATGGATCATGAGGAAAAAAAATTCATACATATGTAACATAAGAATAAAATATGCTAAATTTACCACAGGTATCCCAAAGAAATAGCTGAAACTCTTTCATTAATTTCCTGCCAAATACTGATTACACTAGAGCCTCTGATCAATGCAACAACATCCAACATCTGAAATGAGTGAAAAAGTACAAGATATAGAGCGCAAAAAAAACTTCTCCCAACCTCAGGGGTCAAATCCCTGAGTGGAGGAGTAGTTCCACCAAAAAATGAACTGATACCTAGAGTGTAGGGAGGTCAAACTGACTCATCCCTCACTTTTTGGAAACTGATTCATTACATCTTCATCAAAAGTTTTCATCTAATGTATTTACCCTAGGTAGGTGTAAAAACACAAAAATTACATTTAAACCATGGATTAAATTGGTAAAAACACCATTTTCCAAGGTGAAAATGAAAAAATTGAGAAAATTTGGAAATATCAGCAAACTCGAAATTTTTTTCAAAAGCGCAGCGCCAAGGTGAAAAGCGCATCACCAACTTCAGCACCACTTTTGAGGGGGTTATAGATGTCCAAATTGAGCTCAGGATAGCTGATTGGAAATAATATATAGTATATTTTACAAATATATTTTTATATTACAAAATGGTGTTGATTTGACCCTCCAAAATTGATTCTCCCAAGACTAGTCAAAAGCGTAGCGCCAGTCGCCAAAACAAGGCAGAAATGTGATTTTTTGACCTTTTGACTGCTTTGTTGACCCAATTTTTTTTTGTAAAGTTTTTTTCCTGACTGTATTTGGCCTTCTGAATCCAATGGTGCTTTCATTTTGGCCATTGGATCTCCCTAGAAAAAGCACAGCGCCCTTGAAGCAAAATCGTAGTGCCCTTGGCAAAAGCACAGCGCCACCCTCCAGTAACACAATTCCAAGTTCAAGGAAACTTTTGGAGGCCTTTCCGAACTCCAAATTGAGCTCATGATAGCTCGTTGGAAATATATCTATGTTTACTACACAATGGACTTGTCAAGGACTGAAAATGATCAAGAATATCCCCTCAAAAATCAATTCTCCCAAGATTGGTAAAAAAGTGTAGAATGGGGGTGCAAAATGTAGTGTGCTCTTGCAGGAAAATTTTGGAGGCATTCCTCAACTCCAAATTGAGATCATGATAGCTCATTGGAAATATATCTCTTTCTAGTTATCATTTGACTTATCAAGCAAGTCATTTGGACACTCCATCTGGGAGAAAAAATGATTTTCCCAAGACTACTCAAGAAGTGCAACAACTCTCCTGTAGCAAATATATTTTTAGCATTCCTCCCAAAACATAACACCTGTATAAAAACTGAAGGAGGTTTTTCTTACTTGGTATATTATTAACAAAAAATTCTTCCATTTTCATGAAATTCATCTCCATTTGGTTAGAAACATACTTTGAAGAAAAACTGGCCCTATGTGTAGCAAATTATTTGTCCCTTGGAATGACTTCCTGAAAAATGATGGAGACATGATGTTTATGAGTTGGAATGGCCTCATAATTTCTGATATGACCTCCCTTATTCCTCATATTCTCATATGTCTCTTATTCCATAGAAAAATGTAGCTCAATGGGAGAGGAAATCAGGGTTTAGTGTAGGAAAAATAGGGGATTTGGGAAATTTATAAGAATGAAGGGAAATAAATGGGATAGGGGGCCTCTAAATTCTTAGGAAAATTTTTGGAGGTAGGGAGGGATGTTAGAAAGTAGGGGAAAGTGGAATTTCAAGGATTTAGTGAGGGGAAGCGGTCCAAAAGGAAAAAACACAAGCCTATTCTAGAAAAGTGTCAAATTGTAGCAATAGGCTAGGGCTTGTGGAAAAATGATGAGTTTGAGGGATAGGAGTGATGGGAAGTGTTTAGGAAGGTATATTAAGGATAGGGGAAGGTGTAACAACATCAAGATACAAGTATTGTTGATTATTTAACCATGGAAGTCATGAAACCAAGAAAAATTCCCTCAAAACCCGAAGAGAGGGAAATGGGCTTTCCAAGCACAAATGAGAGACAAATATGGTAAACACAAAACCACTTACTTGGAAATGATAGTTTGGAACCTGAAATTGTTGAATACCTATGACTATTACTACTCCTTCAAAAGATTAATTTGATGGTGAAATGACCAATTTTCATGATTTTGACTCTATGACCCAATGATGGCACAACATGGAAAAATGAGCTGAATGATGACCATGATGACTATGGGACTCTTTAAACAATAAATGACCTAACCATGATGATTTCCATTGAACATGGAGGTGAAAGGAGTATTAATGATCTCAATATCCTAATCAGTGACCAAATTTTTGCATGATGACCTAAATGGAATGACAAAAATTTCAAAATGGGACCCCTCACATGATGTGAAAAGAGATATTTTGATCACTGGTGGCAGGATGAAAAAATGACACTAACACCATCCATATTATCTTCCATTCCATTCTTCAAACCATCCATCTTATCTTCCACAAATTTCTTTAAACCATCCGTCTTAGCTTCCATTTCATTTTTGGTTACTTTTTGCGAGAGTAAACTTTGTTGCACTTGGTCTCATAATTTTGATATATCATGTTGCAATTCTTCCTCTTCATGCATCATAGTATATATTTTTGAGAGTTTAATGGGTGTAGAATTATTTTGGGAGGCATTATAGAACCCAATACTGATAACAATATTTCAATATGCCCTTGGAATCACTTCAAACTGATTTTTTGAACAAAGGTTATGTGATTTTTTTTTTAAACACACATTTTTTTTGCTTTTGAGGAGATCGATATTGCACTTGATGTATCTCTATGATTTTAGATCCCCAATATCTGAAATTTGATCCCGATGCATCTTCTTTCCAATGCCATAGGTCAGACCTGATTTGGATTCTTCAAGGCAAAGTTATGCCCAATCTCCCACAATGACCTAATTATGGACTGGTTTAGTAGAGTGAAATTGTACGGCATGCCATGTGTCACTGTTTAGTCCTTCAACTCTAAAATTGATACAAAAGAAACTACAGTCCATGAAATTTCAGCTACTTTCTATAGAATTCAAATCTAATGCCTGAAATGAAAGTTATGACGATTTTCCTTTGGTCTCCTGTTTGAGATGAAATTTTGGAGCCTGCAAAAACCCTAACTTCCACAGATCATATCTACGAAAATATTGTGAACCAAAGTCTGAAATTTTTACAGGAAGTACATAAATATTTTGACTCCACGTGGTAAAAAGTTAAGCTTCTGAATATTCATAGAAAAAACGTTATAGTGAAAATTCCAAGATGACATGTTTGAATAAGTGAAACCTTAGAATGCAAAGCTCTGATACAAAATGTTATACAGCCAGCTCACAAAATAGAATAAAATATAGATCAATGACTTAGAAATCAGACTCTTTGAGGGGGAAGCCACCTTTACATTACATAAATGAACATGGATGATACAAATTACAAGATCTCTTTTCTATATATAGGAGTCAAATGGGTCAGAATATAATCCTAGCCGACATAACAATAACAATGTAAGGGCACAACAATAACAATAGTGGGCTTCTATGGGGAACAATAATAAAAATATGGGGACTACATGGGAAAAAAATTAACAATAAGGGAGCTATACTAACAATAAAAATAAGGGGATACACTAGTATTATAGGGACCTAGCAACCACAAAAAGGACTAAGAACCATGTGTAAAGGATTTAATTTGGTTGTAAAACAAGGGTTTGGGTAACATGATTTAGGATAAAGGTAGGGTTAAAATAAGACAATTATGGCAACCAACACAAGTTGTTGTAAGTTTCATGGAACCATATAGTCTTCATCCATATCCACATTGTGGCATAATTTTTTTCTATCTGAATAAATTTTGCTGATGTCGAACATAGAAGGAAATTGTTGGATTAATGACCATTATTGAACGTCGTTAGCCAACATGAGGCTACTCACCATTAATGTCAATGAGAGTCAAGATGCCCAAATACATCTTACTAGGTATGAATAAATGAGTTGAAGTTGAGTCACCTAGAAGTTCTGACAAATAGGGGACATTGATGTATTCCCACTATTCTTTGACGAGAGAACTTGCCATTAAGGCATGCCAGCCTCAAGGTACTAAAAATAACTCTAGTCTCAAACCCAGATAATGTGTTGAAGTTGATGGTTCAAGACTTGCTAGAAGGAGGGCCTTAATGAATCCCCCATCATCTAAGATTGGCATAAAGTAATGATTTGGAGGACGATAGATGAAATATTTACATTTAAAGCATGTTTTATTTTGCAGAAGGAATAGGACAATGAGGTAAATCAACATTGCAAGTGAGTTGAATGACTTTATTCATGGGTTAGGAATGAAATGTAAATGAGCGGGGAAAATTTTAAGGATGGAAAATTATTTTGAAGTTTAAGAACATTGGCGAATCTCACTAATCCATAATATGCAAATTATAAAATGTTTATTGATGTATTTGTAAAATTATTCAAATTTATAATGTTTTTATATATACTCTATATAATGTTGGTGATTTTTAAGGTAAAATAATTTTATATTGTAAAATTTGGGGAAATCATTTTTATAAAAAATGGAGATTGGCGAATCTTTTTTTTTTTTTTGCAAAAATAATGGAAAATTAGCCTTCCTATGAATATTAGCCCCTAAAATTTTCCATGTAAGTGAAGGAGGAAAATGTGAAACTTACAAAGGAAAAATGACTTGAAGTTATGCTCTAGGAAGATGGAAATTTATGAATGGTCTCTAAGCTTATAAAGAGGGAAATGAATGAGTAGCAATGGTATTATGGATGTGATTTGAAATGGAATTGAGTTATTCTTGTTCTTTTTGAAAAAGAAATTGGTCTTTGACTACTTGTGCATAAATTAATCTGGGAACCTGCAAAAACATAGCAATAATCTGTAATAAAATATAATATTCTCAAAGGAGAGATGTGGTCAGCCTCTCTCTATGACACAAATTTATAAAAAGTGTTAATAAAACAAATTCAAGGAAGACAAATAAAAATGAAATGCATTTTTTACCTGCCAGGAAGTGATGCACCTTAGACTACCCGTTAGTGTTTCATTTATAATTTCTTCATTTGATATCGAAATTAAGGGATTTGAAACCCAGTTTAAATAAAATTCATATCAGAAACATGTTTTGAATGATTTAATTCTTTTTCCAAGTCCAATTGCTGTAAAACCTATAACAAAATGACCATTTTTTATTGTCTCAAATTCTATTGAAACCTATCTCATCATGTAGATCTCGCCGATATATTTCCAACGTCACTTGAATCACCTCAAACAGATGTTGTATGAGAAAGTTATTGATTTTTTAAATTTTAGCAAAAGGGTAAAAATGGAGGCATGGGTGTCACGTGGTAGCACCAGGGAGTGCCACGTGGCATATGATGCTAACATGGATTGATGATGTGGAAAAGAGTTGACATGGCATGATGACCTGACATATGATGATGTGGTAGTAATGATGTGGTAGTGAAGTGGACCACTAATAAGGACTGCCATGTGGACGGATCACGAGCTACCATGTGGATGCCATGTGGACAAATCATAGGTTGCTATGTGGCAGCCCAAATTTGAACAAAATCTGGTTAAATATAGAAATATATGGGTGCAGGATTTGAGAATGAGACCCGTTGTGGGCTATTTTAAATTTCTTATATGTTGTATATATGAGATAATGTCTTCATACATACATACATACATACATACATACATACATACATACATACATACATACATACATACATACATACATACATACATACATACATACATACATACATATATATATATATATATATATATATATATATATATATATATGTACAAAATAATTTTTTTGAAAAGCGATGTACTAAAAGTGGTTGGAGTAAATGTGATAGACGATGGGATCACATTTAATGCATAATGTTAAAAGACGAGCAGGTGACATTGTTAGGACCACCAATTGGAAGAGCTTTCTCATGATGGAGCAATGCGACATCACAAATTGATCAGAGATTAATAAGCGGCATGCCTCTGCTGGAATCTTTGACCCCCAATAGTTGACTGGAACAAGTGGCCCATATTAACTGTGGGGGAACTGCTCTGTGATTGATCCCATACTATGGAGTCCCCCCACAGTGACGACAACTGATGGGCCCATGATGCTAGCAAGCGAGCCAACTATGTTTTCCATGTCACCCTCCACGTCATTTCACCCATCTTGTCAGTCATTTCATCATTCATTACACTTCCATACATTGTTTTCCCACTCAATAAATTTCTCTGCCTTTAAAAAGAATTCCCCCCCATAATTATCCATGTATGCTCTCGAATAGCTTAAAGTTCTCTGAAATTTGTACCCACGTCCAAGTCATCAACCACTTCAATAGAGCTAGGTAACCCATACAACTCTTGTTGAATTTGTCCAAAATGTCAAAGAAAAACGTTATGGCTGGGCCTTCTACTCATATTCCATTGATGTACATAGAAATCAAGATTGTAGATACTGTGTGCACAATATACCACCCACTTTTCTATCAGCATGTCATCCTTAACCAGTCAAAATTCCCATTTTAATCTGCTTTAATAAAGTTTGGAGTCTTGTTAGTTTTTTTCCCACAAACTTACCTGTTTCCTGAGTTTATCCATTGGTCAGTCTCTGCCATGTATCCTCAAAAGTGTTTTGTCATGAACCAATTGGGAGAAAATGTCTTCCAAGTGTCAAATCAGTTAATTAAGCAGTCTTTTTGTTTTCCCTCTGCAGAGTCATTGTTAACCTCACTCTCATATGTTAAAAAATTATAAGTCCAAATAATTAAATTAATTAAATCATGAAAATTAGGAATTTATTCCTAATTTTCTACATTGAGTTTGTTCCTCTAAATTAGGAGTCAGTTTAGGTCTAGTTGGATGAGAGATTACCTCCAACTAGTTAGGCTGTTAGATTAGTGTGCTATTGAGATTTTTCCTCAAACAAAGTGTCCAAGATAGACTCACTATCTTGCGACAAATTCTCCTCTTGTATTTATATTTGTATTATACACATCTTTTTAATAATGAGAGAGAGGGGAATGCAGTGAGGCTCTCAGGCCTTTTCTGCCATGTCTAGTGTATGTATATTTCTGCTATTTTTTTTTTCTCAATAAGAATAATTCTATTAAGTAGCTTGTATGGTACAATATGAAGTTACAATCAAGAGAAGCTAGATATCGGGAAGCTGGAAAAGATAAACTATCCACCTTGGCCTTGGGGAGTAATCATGAAATAAGCAAAGAAACAAGCAAAAATGATCACAAGGGGTAACAAGGAAAGAATGGGCTAGACATAGGATTCTACCTAGAATGGGTCGAATCTGCCATTCGACATTTTTTCCCTTTCTTTTTACTGACTTTGACCCAGCCAAGGTGATGTGGCTAGGCAGGAACCACTTGCAGACTATTCTTACATAAGGAGAGGTCTCTGTTAGGACTCCACTATGTATCATTTTTACTATATAATTTGACACCATCTTACCTTTATAACCATGTTTGAAAAGGATTCCATTATCATTTTCATTTACTTTATCCCAAGGTATATAAAATCCTCTTCTTTATTATATGTTTAATCTGTTTACATATAATTCCATAATACTCTTATATTTTATCATTAATCGAAGTGGATTGTTGCTAACATAAGTCTAAAAGATCGCAGATAAGTTATATGCTGTGCTGGAACAATCGGCCGTTGCTGAAACAGTCAAACTTCGTTGCTGAAACAGCTGACTCTGTTGCTGAAACAGTTGACTTCGTTGCTGAAACAGCCAGCAAGCACGCAAATTCCGTCATTCGTAATTTGCGATTCTGGAAGAGTATTTTGTGGAACAATGGCAACAGCATGAAGACGTGGTTACACAGATTATTCTGAAGATAGCATTCTTGTTGTATCTGTTGTAACAATATCTTTTTATGGAAGAACAGAATAGTCCTGTTTTAAGAAAAAAGAACAGAATTGGGATAAACACAGATTTGCTCTCATGTAATTATAAGAGATGTCTCCTCTTTAAAAAGAGGAGAAATCATCATTAGAGGGGGGTTCGAGTTTGAAAGCTACAGGAGAATATTGTGTGTGAGAACTGGAGCTAGACTCCATCTGTAATGTATCATTTCTTTTGACAGATGAATAAAATCTTCTTTTGAGCGCTCCAATTTAATTCTTTCCCTGGGGAATCTTGTGAGAGGGAAAGGGCCTGCCTTCCTCACAAGATTCACCCTTCTGTCCCTGTAATTTGTTTAATTTCTTTATGCTGTTTGCACTTTACTTTAATTCTGTTGCTGAGACACCAGTTACACAGTTCTGTAGTTTATTGAATATTCTGTTTCCTTAACGCTGCATGTGTTTAGTACATTCATTCTTAAGAAGTTGAGAAGTCTATTTCTGTTATATGTTTGAATGTATAATGCTGGGAAGCAGGTGCTGAAGGTTCCTGTACAAAGGAATAGGGTCCTGCTCCCACTAATTGTCTTTCTTTTCCTGCAGTGTGATTAGGAACAGGAGACAAGTGCTGAAGGTTCCTGTTCATGGGAATAGGGTCTTGGTCTCCTGAGTTATCTTTTCTGCAGAGTGATTAGTGTCAGGCAGCAGGTGCTGAAGTTCTTAATTAAGGAATAGGGTCCTGTTCCTGTTATGGTTGATTGGTTTTCTTTCCTGCAGATTGATTTCCCTTTATTTGGATTCTAAACTGCAACCTAGGAATTACTTCTGCTATAACATAATTGACTTCAACTTTGATTAAACATAGTGTGAATAATTAGATTTGTATGATTGATAATTGTGTGGCTTTCTACTACAACATTGTTCTTGCTTTTGAAATTGAGCATATCCAGTGCGTGATTGTCTTTGGAATAAAAAGACTTCCTCGGGTTGACAATTTATGTGGAGCTTGAATTGTGAAAACAATTAAAGCAACCAACAGTCTCCTTGTCTGAATCAGAGGGGGAAGACACATGAGTTCTTTTCTGCGATATTGGTGGTGCAATGGAATAATCAGGGCTTGCCGAGGGCATGTCTTTTGGTTGCTTTGCTTCCTCCCCTTCTGCTGCATCCTCCTCTTCATCCGAGCTGAAGGAATCAATGTCATCCATGGGGGGTGGATCACATGGTTTCCAGCTTTTGGATTTCGACTTGAGATTAATTTTCTTCTTTTGGGCGAGGAACATGGCGCAGGAGTTCTGAAGGTGCCCTGTTTGATGGCAGTGACATCATCGGAAGGCTTTGCTCTCGTAGTATAGGGTATGTGTCCAAAGGAAGTCCCCAATTTTGAGATTAATTTGATCGGGCAGACTGTTACTCAGATCTATTTCTGCACAGATTCTGCCGAAGGTGTATATCCCCTTTGCCCCCCTAGAGGGGTTTGTTGCTAGAGAGCGGCCTAGAGTGTTTCCAATCCCTTGGAAGAAAACGAAGTGCCATAAATGAGCAGGGAGGTTAGGAAGTCTAACCCAAATGGGAAGCTTGGTGATAACTGCTGTTGATGGGTCTAAATCTGGGTACCAGAGGGTGAGGAATAGCCCTGCTGTTCCCCAAAACCATGGGCCTTCTATTAAGGCTTTTTGATAATCTTTGTTGAAATAAAACACCACAATGAAGAAACCCTTCGAGAAAAATAAAACCTTGCAGTTGTTGGTCTAGTTGGAGTGGATCCATTGGTATAAATCTATAGTGCATGGCCAAAGTCCATTAAATCTGCAAATGATGGCAAATTTTGCATACTTTTGGAATTGTTTGTCTAGAGTTGGATGTGTTTCTATGGAGGGAATATCCTCCAGTTTATCCACCAGAAAGGGCTTGGGAGCTTCAGCTGGTGGAGCTGATTTCTTTGATGTCTGAGCGTGGACAACATATTTGTAGGAGAAAGCAGGAGCTGATGATGGCTGCCCAACTGCTCCCCCTCTCAGACGAAGGGTTAACACAACAGAAGAATTTCTTTCAATAATGTAAATAGAGATGGGAAGAGGGTCCTCAAGTTGTTTACCTTCGTAGAGAATTATCTGAAGGGAAGAGGGAATCCCCAGCCTATGTTCAAGGTCTAGTGGGAGGTCCTGCACCAGATCCGTGGAGCCCACCCATTGCAGCATGGTTTTTCCTGAAAGAAGCGAATTCTGGATCTGAAAAGAAGAATCAGAGAGATCTGTAGACCCCTGCTTGCCATTGCAGATATGGGACGAGAACAAATTAGATCTCTTGTATTCTATTTCCTCTAGGCCTTGCTGGGGTTTGTAAGCGGTTGAAATATGAGGATGGCTATTGTGTAATTGGGTTTTTTTTCTAACCAATAGAGGGTCCTTTGCGAACCCAACATGTAGATTCGGAGGGCACAGCTGCTGCGAAGCATAGGTTGTGGTAGAGTCTGTGTATTTGGTGATGCAGTTTCCATAATGGAGAGCTGTTATACCAAGCCGAGATGGAGTCGTGTCCCTGTTGTTGAGGGGAGCAGCCACTGGTGCTGATGCATTGAGTTCTTCATTCCTGACGTCGACAACATGTCGATTTGTGGCCTTGAGTTCTTCCAAGGTGGTGGAGCCTGCGCAGAGGGCGCCCTCCTCTCTGGTGGTGGCTGAAATTTTTTTGATAACCTTTAGCCCAGGCAGAGCCTTCTCTCGGTGGGGAGCTGCAACTAATGAATCCACTGTTCCTTTCACAGCGGCTGCAATAGAGCGAAGTGTTTTAGGCTTTGGATCAAGAGCCTCAGCGACAACGACGACATCAGCGAGTTGTCTAGAAACCCTATCTTCAACCATTTATTCTTGTTTGGTTCATAAGATACAAATCTTATTTCTGCTATTTATTTTATTAATGTTTATTAGTCGATTAATTCCCTTCATCTTTTAAACTCAAGCATTCCAAGCCAAGTCTACATCGACATCAACAACAATTTTTTGTGTAACTTGAAAATCAAAATTTGTAAGTGAACTTGTAATCCAATTCAAATAAAAACTAAGTTGAATTCTAAGGGTGCATTCTTGTTTGAAACCGACACCCAAGTTTGAATTTATAAGAAGGTTAATTGAGTCTTTTCTCTTCAATTTAGACAATTAAGTCAAGTAAGTCTTCAACAGAGTCATCAAGATTATTTGAACTTGCCATTGTAAGCATTTTCTCTTGGGTGAATTTTTGACAGTGTTCGACATCCTTATTTTACAAATAAGCACAATCAAGTGAGTCAATTCAAGGAAGTACAAAATGCCAGTGAAAAAATTCAAAGCAGCAAGCGAGCGAGTTAAAATATAAAGCATGTTGAAAGGCTACAGCAAGCGAGCGTGAGTTCTAGTATTCAAATTCAAGTGAGCGTGAAACAAGCAAAACTGGTTTCACCAAGAAAGAGATCAAGAAAATTCCAAAGCAAGAGAGCGTGATAAAATCAATCAAGTGATTCAGTACAAGCAAGCGTGAAAAAATGGGCAAAGGTGGTAAACGTCTTCAAAGTGCAGATCTGGAAATTAAAGAGCTGAAAGAGTGCAATCATGAGTTACAAAATACAATTGAGTTACTGGAATGGAAGTTGAAGCAGAATCAAAACTTAATTGAGCAAATGAACATCACATTAGAAGAAGCGAACGAATTTCAAATTGAGCTCAAAATGAAATAAAAACTCATTCATGCACTCCAAATTAAATTAAGTGACAAACAAGATATACTTGATGCACAGTGTACAAAGAAAGTAGATGCAAGTTGTGACACCAAAGACCTCATCCAACAAGTTGATGGAAGTTGTGATACAAGTGATCTTATTAAGCATAGTGATGAAGGTTGTGACACAGGAGATCTAATCAATCAAGTTGATGTCAGTTGTGACACAAATGATCTTATCCATCCAGTTGTACTACTTAATGATGCAATGAGTAGTACTAAAAATACAATTGAACAGTTTGATGTAGCATGTAAAACATATGAATCATTAAATGAAATGGTTGATGCTCAGTGTAATACAGATGATTTAATCAATCCAACTCAACATATCAGCAGCAGCAGTGGGTGTGAAGAACAACAACACCATGATCTTTCCAAGAAAGTGATCAGACCTTGGGAATAAATCTCCTTCAACAAAGATCAAAATGGCCTAGGTTACACCAAAGACAACAATTTGTGTGTTCCAGATTATTCAAAACCACTATAGTTTGTAAGTGTAGGCTTTTTAGACAATGCTCATACTAAGTGTAAACATTGTGAGTGAAATGGACATATGGAGAGTACATGTTTTGACCTCCATCCTTGTCACCATTGTGGCAAGAAAAATCATTCATCAAAAAGATGTAGTAAGCGAAATCAACCACCGAGAGTGAAGATCAATTATGCATGGATTGATCCTTGGAAGTGGTCATCTACAGTCAAACAATTGTTTATGTGTTATCGATGGATTCTGTCTCACATGAAGAAATTTTTTCCAGTACAATGAATATGGTGAACCTCTCCTACACCTGAAGGGGGGGAGTTCCAAATTGAAATGAATATGATTTTCTCTCCTTTCAACTGACAAAGGAGGGAAATGATAATGAAATTGAAGGTGGTTGTCAGACTGAAAGTTTCAACAAAATCAACAGTGGGTGGTCAACAACAAGAGCAGTGATGAGCAGTTTTCGACAACAACAGTGGGCAGTTTCAACATCGACATATTCACCAGTGGGCGTTCTCAATATTTTGTCAGTGGACAAGCCAATTCACCAGTGGGCGTCTTCAAAATTTTTTCAGTGGACAAGAAAATTCACCAGTGGGCGTCATCAACTTTTTTTCAGTGGATAAAGGATGCTGATTACAAGCAAAGGGAAAATGGATCCTTTTTCCACTTGGCACATGATGGAGTTATCAAGAGAAATTCAGAGATGAATCAGACTTGCAGTTGATTCATGTTCTCTTCAGATTGAAATTTTTTCGACATTCAACTTTGCAGTTTTTTCAAGCAGTGTTTTTGAGGATCAACAGTTTCAGCATGAGAACTTGGAAGATGGTTCGTAGTTATTATTTTGGACTTATCATTGAGGGGGGGAATGTTAGCCTCACTCTCATATGTTAAAAAAATCTAAGTCTAAATAATAAAATTAATTAAATCATGAAATTAGGAATTTATTCCTAATTTTCTACATTGAGTTTGTTCCTCTCAATTAGAAGTCAGTTTAGGTCTAGTTGGATGAGAGATTCTCTCCAACTAGTTAGGCTCCTAGATTAGTGTGTTTTTGAGATTTTTCCTTAACCAAAGTGTCCAAGATAGATGCACTATCTTGAGACAAATTCTCCTCTTGTATTTATATTTGTATTGTGCACATTTTTTTAATAATCAGAGAGAGGGGAATGCAGTGAGGCTCTCAAGCCTTTTCCACCATGTCTGGTGTATGCATATTTCTGCTATTTATTTTATTAGTGTTTATTAGTTGATTAATTCCCTTCTGTCATATGTGGGTTGTACTAAAGGATCCCTTTACACATACTTTCAATAATTGCAGAGACCTGAGTTTGCCCTAATTGTTTTTTATTTAATGCCTGAAAAGGAATTTTTTTCCATGGATTCAGAAAAATATCCTTTGAGCCTCTTTGCTGAAGATGTAAGGCCAATTCTCTATATTTTGGCTAAAATCCTATGTAAAGAAGACGCTGAAATGGTGGATAAGTCAATTATGGGAATGTTTTCTTTAATGATGAAACCTGGGGTGGTTTTGATATTCCTACTTATTTGGAGAATGATGTAAACAATCAGTTCATGAGTTTATCAATTACAAGGAGTTTTAGGTTTCCATCCCTGGTCACATATTTATTTATTTATAGTAATGTGGATAGATTTACTCAATTGGGGTTAAATATTGTTGATGTGAATAAGAATAAGCAATCAATGGTCTTTTTGACAAACCTAGTAAGGAAGGAGGTAGAAAATGAAGGTCTATTTGAGTTTACCTCCTCTTTCCTTCCTATTGTGTATTCAATTTTAAATGGAGTGTCCACAACAAGGTTATTGCCTGAAGCTCGGTATTTTCTGAAATTGAGCAAAGATGTAAGGTATGGGAATTGGTTTGCTTATGAAAACCATATTGAAATTAGATTGTTGGAGCTGATATAGAACCTTTCAGGCTACCTGTTTTTGTTTCTATGAGGATGTTTGCCTTGGAGTTCATCAAGAAAAGTGTTAAGGTTGATCAATTCCATTTTGTGCCAGTGAAGAAGGGTCATTTATTTAAATTACCCAAGATAATAGAGCCATTCAATGTTAATACTAGACAGGCCCTAGAAGAGGCTCAAAAGATGTTGACTAACATGAATTTGTCATTAGAGGAGAAATGGGCCTATGACACATATCATGTGATTTCAAACCACATGGTGGAGAATGGTTATTCTCCATTTTTTCATGAGCCTAGGCCAGAGATGGGAAAACTGGAAAATGGTGGACAAAATTCTGCATCTATGCAGATGGAGGTGGAAACCCCTCATCCTAATGAGAAGGGGCTTAAAAGAGGAATGGAGAAATTAATTTATTTGGAGAGTGATGCATAAAATGAAGCCAAGAAGGCAAAGACAGTGGAAGAGGGTAGCTCTTAAGCTGTGCCTTGATTTTCTTTGCAGTTGGGAGACACTTCTTGTACTCCTTCATCTCCTCTTCTTGAAGGTACCAGTCATGATTCCTTGTCTAATGTCAAACATGTTTTCTCACAAATTGAAGAAAGAAACAAAAGAATAAGAGATAACATTGAGGCTCAGTCAGCGATTCAAATTTCTCTTGAGCAGAAAATATTATTGACAACCATGTATATGGAAAAATATCAGCTAAGGATAGCCTTCTCTCATCCTTCAGCTATGAATGTGTCATATACTACTTCTTTCAAAATTGTTAATCTGACAGTGGATGCAAAACAAATTCCTCTTCCTGATAATATTAGCTTGCACATGCAAACATGACAGTTAATGATTTAAACAAGACCACTTCAGATGCTGTGAAAGCTGAAAATATGTTGAACAAATTAATCAAACAATTGAATTTGGAGAAAGCAAACTATAGAGCTTACTCCACACAAAATGAAGAGTTAAATAAAATAATTTTCAAGATTGGCGTTGATCCTGAAGACAGATAAATAATTCAAAAACTGTTGCAGAGTGCTGAATATGAAATTAAGACTTTGAAGAAGAAGCTTAAGATTCCTACTGGTGAGCATCCTATGGATACTAAAGTAGCCCATGTTGAGATAGAGAAAGAGAAGTTGCTGCAAGCTCTTCTAGCCAAAGATGAAGAGATAACTAAACTGAAATAAGTGAATGACATGTTACAGAAGAAGATAGATTCCCATGTCTGCACTATTATTGTTTCATCAAATTGATAAGACCCTGCTACCCAATTAACTCAAGTCTCTAGTGAGTTAAGAATGCCATAAATTGATCTGAATAAAATTCAGAGGGACCTGGAAAGTGCTTATAAAGTAATCAGAGCTACTGAGCAGGAAGTAAAAATGAACAAGGATAATGCAGAGAAGTATAGGCAAGACTGTTAGACTTCCTATCAAGAAATTAAAGAGCTGAAAGAGAAAGTGAAGGGAAATATGACCCTGATACAGGACAAGGAGATTATTTGGAATGGGAATTTTAATGTTTTAAAGAATATATGGGATCTGTTGATTATTTTTGGGGAATAAAAGAGCATTGTGAGAGACCCGGAAAATTTCATTGTGGAAAATAAACAAAAATTACAGAACAAGAGCATGTATGCCAAGAGGTTGATTGATTTTATTAATTCCATAACTGCACAAGAACTGGAGGATTTTGGAATTGAAGACATGACTTAATGTCTTCTAGATTTTAACAAGATGATCATGAAGAATTCATACAAGACTACAAAGAAACAATTGAAGGAAGTTAAAGAAGCAGTGGTAAGATTTAATGTGTTGTTTGATAAAAGAACTGGGGCTGGTTTTCCATCCTGTTGTAACAAGGAAATTTTCTTCCTTGGGAGACATATGAAAAATTGCTGGTAGAGGTGAAGAGTTAAATTGGAAATACACATGAGAAGATTGCAATCCTAAAGGGAGGAACTATTGTGAATTTTATGCATAAATACTTTCAACTATTATGGATGATGAAAACCTTATTTTCAGAAAGACCCTCATATTCCAGTATTATAAACTTCAGAATGGCTCATGTCAAGCTTGCAAATTGTTCTAGCTCAAATGTAGACTTGTGGAGAAAGTGTAAAGAATAGTTGTCTCCACAAATTGATAATGCAGATGCCATAAGTACCTCTTCTATTCCAGGATCTCACGCCACTGCCACCATGTGATTAAATGCAATTTTACATTTTAATTTTACTTTATTTTGCTGAAGAAGTTCTAATTTTCTATTTTTCTATGTAATGTCCGAAGGAAGAAGTTTAGGAAGTTGACAGTTGCATAATTGTCCACTTTGTAATATTGTATTTAATAATTTTTCAAAAGAGAGATGGGGTTCCAGACTTTGGGCCTCAGAAGTTTTGTACTTTGTCTTTTATGAGATTAATAAAGCTTTTCAGAGAATTTTCCAGCAATTGATGAACGTGTTGAGTTTTTCCTGTTCCATCTTAAGTATGTCTCTTCCATTGGAATAAAGTAATGCAACTGCTGGTGTCTAATTTACATATTTGAGCTAGAGTAAATTTCCTTTATAATGCAGTACTTTATTCTGAAATAATTTCTTGCAACCATTTTCTTCTAAAATCAGAGATAATAGTTTCTGTGATTTACAACATATTGTTAATGTTTTTTCACTAGCATTTCACCTTATCCTGTTCATGCACATTTATCATTTAAAGGCACTTTGAGGAGTTTTTTTTTTTTTTAAAAGATCAAAGGGTTTAAGATATAAATTCTAGGGTTACAATATGAAGGGGAAACAAATAATTTTATTTAAAAGTAACAATAAATGTCTTAGGCACTAATCTCCTTGCAACCATAGATTGTCTCCCAAGGTACAACAGTTTTTGGCGCCGTTGTCGGGGAACGAAGACACGAAGCCATTTTTCCCTGGGTTTTGTTTCAGAAATCATTTCTTTGAGTGGTGAAAAAAGAAATTGATTAGGCTGTATTTTTCATCATCGTAGATTTGGCTTCCAACAGACCACACATGAGGTCTGATTTCTCCCAGCAGAAGTTTCCAGTCTTATATGACCCAGAAAAGATAGTATCAAGAAGGGTTTGGAAATACAAATCCCTAATTACTCCCAGTCCTACCCTGTCAACTCCAGGTAGCAGTTCTACTATAAAAAATCTAGTTTTCCACTCAGAAGTAGTAAAAAACCTTCAATTCTTGGAAGAAGGACCTGTGTCCTCTCGTTCAGTTTTTCCTAAACTACTTTGGAAGAAAATCCTTTTGATTCAGTTTCTTTTTTCATTCCTTGAGTTTCAAGAAGTTTCAACACTGTAGAAATTTGAATAATTGATATGTTATCCACCGAGATTATCCTGATTACACACTATTTTAGCTTCATGCATAATACAGAATCTCTTCTAGCATTGATAATTAATTGCGGAAATAAAATCAATTGCATGCGCACATTAAAACCATAAACAATCACACATATGAACACAGTATTTAATGGGAAAGCTTAAAGCTAAAAACCCCAACTATCTGTATATTATATGTCATGGAGATCATGTAAAAATAATATTACAAAGCTCCTCACAAGCTCTCAGCACAACCTCGAATTGCTACACACTATCAAACCAGATCTAGCAAAACACATGCTCCAATCTTTTGCCACTTGATAGCCAGCCTCTATTGCGTAATCAATGCTATGGGATGGCTCATTAAATAACATAAACCATCTGGCTTGTACTGCGCAATTCTCATGGGCTTCTCCAATCACTGTGTGTTGCAAATAACAACAGTATAGTCACAACTGATAGTTAACCTGCTCTTTCATCTATTTCTGCACTGGTCTCCACTGAAACTGTCCATGCATTGAAGTTAACTGATGCATTCTTTAGTTGATTAATGAGTTTATAATTAGTGAATTAATTAATAATTAATTCACACCACTCTCACTAATTGTATCAATTAGTTAAACTGAATACAAATAGCTCAACTATCTTTAGATTAGTTAAACTGAATACAACTCCACTAACTTCCTCAATCAACTCCACCAAACTCTGTCACATGAGTTCTAACTGAAGTATCCATGCAATAGCTCCACATAACCCTCAAGAATAGTGTAATTCCTTCTGTCAGCTCCTGTGCCACATCTGTGCACTTAACTGAAGTGCTCCAAGAGAATAAGATAATGTTTATAGTCCAAATATTATTAAGAGCTAATAATATTTGACATATCTATTTTTAGACTGGCAATCTACAAATAGATTCTACCCAATATGTCTAAAAATAGAAGTCCATCTATTTTTTCCGACTTGACCAACCATCCACAAATAGCATCCTGCAACTCATAGAACATGATACATATGTCTAAAAATAGACATAGTCTAAAAATAGACTTTGCGCCAAAAATAGCCTGCGGGCCCACTTAGTGAAGGCGACTTCTTTCCACTAAGCTCATCATCTTGTTGCAATCTCAACACTCCCTCTCAACAAGATAAGGATTATCTACCACCCCTATCCTGCCTCTGTGGTATTCGAATTTTCTCCTAGTGAGCGCCTTCGTCAAGATATCAGCATCCTGATCCTCCGTGGGAATGTATGAAAGTAACATGATCTTCCGCTGCACACAATCTCTGATATGATGATACCGGATGTCAATGTGTTAAGATCTATCATGAAATACTGGATTAACCGAGAGTTTAATGCAACTCTGATTATCACAATAAATCACAGTAGGATCCAAGTGTGAACCGAACAACCCGACCAGGATCTTCCTCATCCATATAGCCTCGCATGCGACCCTAGACTCGCTGCCATATGCTCGGCCTACGTTGGGCGTATTGCCACGGATCTCTGCTTCTTGCTGTACCAAGAAACTGCTGTCAACCCGATACTGAAAATCCCTCGAGATGTGCTCTTTCTGTCCGTTGGGCTCCCTGCTCAATCTGCATCCATGAAGCCACACAGCTTCACCTCATCCGACTGTATGTACCATAATCCATATCTCGATGTGCCTCTGAGATATCTCAATAGATGCTTGCACCGCCTTCGAGAAGAGCTTGGTAGGCTTAACCATAGCTTGTGAAAGCTGGTTAACTACATAGCATATGTTGGGTCGTGTATTGACCAGATACATAAGCGACCCCACCAACTGGTGATAAACAGTGGCATCCACTACCTCCGCCGAAGTAGCATCCTCCTTCCTCCAACCACCAGGAAGAGGAGTATCAACAGGCTTGCAGCCATGCATGTTGAACTTCTCCAGTATCTCCCGGGCATACTTACCCTGAGAAACAAACAGTCCACCACTGCGCTGCCAAATTTCCAATCCCAAGAAATAATGAAGGAGGCCCAAGTCCTTCATCTCAAACTCCTTTGCAAGATCAGCCTTGCATGAGTGTATCAACAGTTCATCACCTGTCAAAATCAAATCATCTACATAAAGTACAATGATCAACAACTTACCCTCCACCACAATATGGTATAGGTTAGGATCCGCCTCACTCTTGGAGAATCCAAGTCCGGTGAAATAACTGTCTATCCGTGTGTACCAAGCACAAGGTGCTTGTTTCAACCCATACAACGCTCTCTTGAGCCTGCACACATGCGACTCGCTGCTGAAGATCTCGAAACCTTCGGGATGCTCTATGTACACCTCCTCCTCAATGACTCCGTTGAGGAACACAGTCTTCACATCCATCTGATGAATGTTCCACCCCATCTGCGCTGAGAGAGAAAGAATCGTCTGTATGGAAGAATACCTTGCGACAGGTGCAAAGGTCTCCTCATAATCGATCCCCTCTATCTGTGAGAAGCCTCGGGCAACAAATCTTGCCTTGTACTTCTCCACACTCCCGTCAGCCGCCTGCTTCACTTTGTAGATCCATCATGAACCCACCACTGATTTCCCCTCCGGTCTTGGGACAATCTCCCATGCACTGTTTCTGAAAATCGAATCATACTCTTCCACCATGGCATCTACCCATGCGGGGTCCTCCACAGCTTCCTCGAAAGAGGATGGCTCTGTCACGACACATTTTCTCACAAGAGCCATGTATCCAGTGTACCGGTCTGGTGACTATCTCTGTCTGCACTATGCTGTAGGTGGTCCTACAACCTTCTCTGCATCTTGAGCAACTTGCTCAACTTCTGTAGTGCGCTTGCGCCCTCTGATGGTTGGCGCTGCATGAGTGGTCTCTTCCACTCCATGAACTTCCTCTTGTGGCTGATCCACATCCAGAAGCTCATCCTTAGGAACTAATAGCTCCTCATTTGCATGCAAGTGTGGCTCCCTCTCAAGCAAACACTTCATGGCTTTCTCCTCCTGAAATTTGATATCCCGTCGCACAACAGTCTTACGACTGTCTGGAAAATACACACGATAGTTGTGGGGTGTATCAGTGTACCCTACAAATATCCCAACCTCTGCAGTCAGCTCCAGCTTCTTCCTGGCATCCTTCGTCACATGAATGTAAATAGGTGAACCAAAAATCCTCAAATGGGAAATATCAGGCCTCTTACCAGAAAACGCCTCCTCAGGTGTACTCATGCCAAGTATCCTGTGAGGACAACAGTTCTACAAATATACTGCAGTATTGCATGCCTCAGCCCACAAGTGTATGGGAAGGCCCTGATCATGCAACATAGCCCGTGCAGCACCCACGATCATTCTTTTCTTCCGCTCAGCAATCCCATTCTACTGTGGGTTATGAGGTTCTATGAGCTCTCTTCAAATTCCTTCTGCGCTGCAAAAGTCCTTGAATTTTCCAGAGATGAATTCACCACCATTTTCGCTCCTAAGAGCCTTCACCTGCTTCCCCGATTCTTTCTCAACTAGTGCCTTGAACTCACATAACTTTGAGTATGTCTCGCTCTTCTTCTGCATGAAGAAGATCCAGCACTTACAAGAAAAATCATCAACAAATATCATATAGTACCTGTGCTTTGCTGTCGAAGCCACTGAGAAAGGTCCACACACGTATGTGTGAATTCTTTCAAGAGTCGTCGTGGCGTGACTATGCTTCTCGTGAAAGGTGGCTTTCACAAATTTTCCCAAGGTACATCCCTTGCACTGATCAGACTGCGCAAGAGTACCCTTAGGAAGTCCAGTAGAAATCTGCTGTAGTATCTTCAAGGCTCCATGGTGAATGTGGCCCAATCTTCGGTGCCACAAATCGCCATCATCTCGGCTCACCACTCCTTCTGCCTTGCCTGCCATTGCTGCGTAGCCAATCTACTTGCAATTGATAAAGGTTCTTAACTTGAACCCCTATCCTCCGGGTCTCACTAGTTTCCTTACTGCGCAGGAAAGCCTTTCCCTCGCTAAAGACAACATCATATCCCTTGTCTTCTAACATCGCCACAGAGATAAGATTCTTCTTCAATCCCGGAACATGCATCACTTCCTTTAATACGAAGGGTTTACCAGACTCCCTCTCAAAGGAAATGGTACCGATACCGGTCGCACTGTATCTACCATCATCGCCCATCTCGATGTGCACTCCAAGATCTTTCTCATCCAGATTAGTAAACAAATCTTGATCTCCTGTCATGTGAAAAGATGCACCACTGTCAAGAAACCACACTGAACCCATCACACTTGAGACCAAGCATGTGATCAGCGAAAAATCCAGCTCAAACTGTGAGGCTAAGGCCTCTCCAGCTGTAGTTCCAGCAGCCTGATTATTTTTCTTCTTCTATGGACAATTAGTGGCGTAATGTCCGTGTTGGTGACAATGAAAGCACTTCACCTTGGACATGTCTTGCTTCTTGCCTTTCACACCAGATTGAGAAGCTTTCTTGCTCTTCCCCTTCTTTGCTTTGGCAGCCAAAGCAAAATTCTCTTCATCAGAGTTCTTTGATGAAGATCCGTCCTTGGTACTTCGCCTTATCTCCTCTTGCACAAGATCCGACCAAAGTCGCTCCCATCCCGGCAATTTCTCCTGACCATTGACAGAGTCCTGATAGGAGTGCCAACTCTTCGGAAGCCCAAGGAGAGCCAAGCTCACCAAGTCCTCATCATCAACAGTCACCCCCACACTTCCCAGCTCATCCCTGCATTGGACGAACTTCGTGAGGTACTTGGGCATACTGTCTCCTTTCTCCATTTTTATGTTCCTGAGTTTGTCCTTGAGCGCCAACTTCCTCTGGTCGCTCTTGCTTTGAAATAAATCTATCAAAGCTTTCCACATCAAGAATGGAGAAGCCTTACCATGAAGGCTCGATACTATGTGATCCTTCACACCTTCCAACATAATCCTTCGACACTTTGCTGTCTTCTTTTTCCATGCGTCAAGTGCACCAGCATCGCTAGAAGCAGGTTTAGGAATTTCTGCATCTATGAACTCGTTCAATCCATTGTCATCCAACACCGCCTTCATCCTGTCCTTCCATGCAATATAATTTGAGCTGCCCTCAAGGGCATACTCCAATCGCAATCCGTTGAAAGACATCTCAACTTCGACACCAAGAAAACACTGCTGCAAATTCAAATTCCACCAGCACAAAACTCACGCCGCTTCAATGTTTTGCAATTGCTCCAATGATCAATATCGCTCACATACCATGTATAGAAATTTGAATAAATTATATTTTATCCATCGAGATTCTCTGATTACACACTATTTTATCTTCATGCACAATACAGAATCTCTTCTACCATTGATCATTACATGCGGAAATAAAATCAATTGCATGCACACATTAAAACCACAAACAATCACACATATGAACACAGTATTTAATGTGAAAGCTTAAAGCTAAAAACCCCAACTATTTGTATATTATATGTCATGGAGATCATGTAACAATCATTGTACAAAGCTCTTCACAAGCTCTCAGCACAACCTCGAATTGCTACACACTATCAAGCTAGATCTAGCAAAACACATGCTCCAATCTTTTGCCACTTGATAGCCAGCCTCTATTGCGTAATCAATGCTATGGGATGGCTCATTAAATAACAAGTACCATACGGCTTGTCTTTGCCTTAGTTTTTGAAAATGCAACCAGATGATGGAGCTTAGTGAAATGAAGTCGCCTTCACTAAGTGGGCCCGCAGGCTATTTTTGGCGCAAAGTCTATTTTTAGACTATGTCTATTTTTAGACATATGGAGCATGGTCTAGGAGTTGCAGTATGCTATTCTTGGATGATTGGTCGAGTTGGTGAAAATATATTGACCTCTATTTTTAGACATTCAGGTGGTTTCTATTTTTAGACTGCCGAGCTAAAAATAGAACAGTCAAATATTATTTACCCTTAATAATATTTGGACTATAAACTTCAGTTTATCCTCTTGCAGCACTTCAGTTGGAGCTACGGATGTGGCACATGCAACTGCCAGAAGGAAATACACTTTTCCTATGGGTTTAATTGAGCTCATGCATGATGGACTTCAGTTAGAACTCAAGAGATTGAGTTTGGTGGAGTTGATTGAGGAGTTGATGGAGTTGTGTTCAGTTTGACTTAGTTGAACTAGTGGTGTTTATTTTAACTGAAAAACACACTAGTGATGAGTGGTGTGAATTAAATATTATTTAATTCACTAATTATTAACTCATAAATCAACTGAGGAATACATCAGTTAACTCAGTGCATGGACAGTTCAGTGGAGACAAGTGGAGGAGGTAGATGAAAGGGTGAGACAGCTATCAGTTGTGACTACAACTGTGCATGAGATGTGCACACACTTGGAACGATATTGCCAATGAGGATTGCATAGATCAAGCCAAGGGGATTCGAACTTGGATCTCTCATTCAACCAACTTGTATTGCGCAGTAGAGGCAAGCAAATTGTGGAGGAGTTTTGAACCCGTGACTTGTTCAAAACTGAGCTAGTTTGTGTGTAGCTTTATGAGATAGTACTGAGTACTTGTGAGGAGTATTGTGCTATGTATTGTTACATGTTTTCTTCCATATAATATACAAAATAGCTGAGGGGTTTTCAGCTATAGGCTTTCCCCATACATATTGCGTTATATGTGTGTGATGAATTGATGTTCTTATGATCGCATACTGCTTGTTTTATTTCCACATGCGACGATTAATTGTAGAAGAGATTATGTGTCTTGCATGAATTCGAATTGATTGTATGACCAGGATAATATCAGTGGATAAATCTTCATTATTCAGCAAATTTCTACATGGTATCAAAGACAAATTAATCGTCAAGATCTATTACGGTGATTGCATTTTGTTTCTATAGGCAGAGTCTGTAGTGCGGGCCAGGTAGCCTCCGGATTCATCCTTTCCTTTGAAAGGTGTCATATCCGGTAAATGCCCCTACAGTCGATCTCTGATTTAGAAATAACTTGTTCTCAAGTGTAGATCGGAAGTGGTTGAGCTTAGCTGATGGAATTCGAATTTGCAGATTTGTGTTCTTGGTGCCGAGGCGAAAATGTCTTTCAATGGATTGCGACTGGAATATGCCTTGGAAGGCAGTTCGAATTATGTTGCATGGAAAGACCAGATGGAGGCTGTGTTAGATGATAACGGGCTGTTGGAATTCATTGAGAAAGAGATTCCAAATCCTACTTCTACTGATGCTGCTGTCGTCGAAGCTTGGCAAAAGAAACAAGCAAAATGTAGAAGGATTCTGTTGGAGGGCGTAAAGGATCACATTGTGTCCAGCCTGCATGGGAAGGCTTCTCCATACTTGATGTGGAAAGCATTTACAGATCTATACCAAAGAAAGAGCGACCAAAGGAAGCTGGCACTCAAAGATAAGCTCAGGAACATCAAGATGAAGAAAGGCGACAGTATCGCCAAGTACCTCACGAAGTTCACCCAATGCAGGGATGAGCTAGAAAGTGTGGGGGTGACTGTCGATGATGAGGACTTGGTGGACCTGGCTCTCCTTGGTCTTCCGAAAAGTTGGCATGCATATCAAGATAGTGTCAATGGTCGGGAGAAATTTCCGGGATGGGAGCGACTTTGGTCGGATCTCATGCAAGAGGAGATAAGGCGAACTACCAGGGACGGATCTTCATCAAAAGGAGTTGATGAAGAAAACTGCGCTTTGGCTGCCAAAGCAAAGAAGGGGAAGAGCAAGAAAACTTCTCATTCCAGTGCTAAGGGCAAGAAGCAAGAAATCTCCAAGGTGAAGTGTTTTCACTGTCACTAGCACGGACATTATGCCACAAATTGTCCGCAGAAGAAGAAAAACAAGCAAGCTGGAAGAGCTGCAGATGGAGAGGGTTTGGACTCGCAGTTCGAGCTAGAATTTTTGCTGATCGCATGCTTGGTCTCAAGTGTGTTGGGATCAGTGTGGTTCTTGGACAGTGGTGCATCTTTTCACATGACCGGAGATTGGGATTTGTTTTGGGTCTCAATCTAGTCTCTAAGGCGAGTTCATTTAATTGTCGGCTTGAGTTGTAAACTGCTGATGTGAAATGTACCATATGTACATGAAAAGAAATTGGTGATCAAAAACACAGTTGAGCCTAATGTATGGAATGGCAAATGTAATCAAAAACACTAAAGCAACATCTGAACTATGACTGAATAGAAACAAGAGCTTGATGATGACTTCTTAAACAAATGACACAAACTTAGACTTTGAAAAATGATCACTAAATATGCAAGTTTTCTAACTAGACAGTTAGACACTAATCATGATGCAATATTCTATTCTAAGCTCATCTATTCCATGACTAATTCCTAGTTCTATTATGCAATTTCAATTGAAGGTCACAAAGTCTATACTCCAAGAGTTATTGGTTTCTTTTCAAGGTAGTTCTGTTGAGGAAGAGCTCTGTTTATGGTGAGGAATTTGCAGAGATATTTCAGACCTTGTAATGATGTTATCTTCTGTTCCTAAGATTATGGATCACTGGTGGTTTTCAGAACAGAAAGATATTTGTAAATAATGAGGGCTGTCTTATGAATTCTATCAACTAAAGTGATCTACTGTGCAAAGGGTGACAATGTGACTATGAGATTTAAGTGCAATGAATTGATTTAAACATGAGCTTAAGATGCTTCTAAACTAGAACAATGTTAAACCATAAGCCATCATCAAACTTGAAACGAAGTAGCTGGACATGAATTAAATGCAAAATGAAACTCCGGAGCGTTCTAACTAACATGCACTATTCTATGAAGTTACACAATCTGTTTGTTCATCATTAGTGATATTTTGGAAAAGTTCCTTCTTGTGGAAGAGGTAGAACAATTCTGACTGTGGACTTGTATGCAATTGAAAGAAAATGAACTGAAAGCAAATGAAAAACTTAGTTATCACATCACGGTCATATCTTGAACTTATTAAGGATGTCTTGGAAGAATTTCTTCTTGTGGAAGAGTGATTAGAACAAGTGCAACTGTGATAGTGAAGACTAAAAACTACAACTAATTCCTACAATACTAGAGCTATTCATCATTCATTGTTATGATCTGTTGGAAGAATGTCTTCTTGTGAAAGAACTGGAATGAATATAACTACAGTATCTAGTTAAAAACAAATACAAATTCAACTCCTATCCTACAGTACCATAGTCATTAAACATTCATCATTTTAGTTTGTTGGAAGAGTGTCTTTCTTGTGGAAGAACTGGAACGAATATGACTACAGTAGCTAGTTAAAAAAAAATACAAATTTAACTCCTATCCTACAATACCATAGTCATTAAACATTCATCATTTTAGTTTGTTGGAAGAGTGTCTTCTTATGGAAGAACTAGAATGAGTACGACCACAGTAGATAAAACAAAACAACTACCAATTCAAATGCAGAACGTAAAGACAGCTAGGAAAAACTTATCTAGTTTATGCAAAAGAAATCCGTGCAAGGGGCAGGGGCCCTCTACCACTTGACGGCATTCAACTCCAAATTAAATCACGCCTTCAAGATAATTTTGTCTGCTCCATTAACGATGCAATAGTTTGAACATAATTCTCTGTGTCTTCAAAGACGTAACACAGAGTTTACACAAAATCTAGCAGCAAATCTAACACAAAATTTCTAACTAAGCTCTCGGCCTACTCAAGAGTTTATAAAGTAAATGCAAGTAACAATAATTACAATAATTTAGGAATGATGTCTTCCTAATCCAAATCATCTTAGGAGTCTTTGAGGTGGCTGCGTAAAAGAGAAAAGACACCTGGACTGTAACAGTCCTAGTAGGAGTCTTCCTTCACAAATGTGTTCCCACGTGCATAACCGTATCCAGAATTCATTTCCTCTTCCATGACGAGCAACACACCATGTAGGCACGACGTGGATCATGCCCATATGCGTTTTTCCTCAAGAGGCCACCTGGAACATACTCAAACATAAAGGTGGCTGCAGAATCGCCGGTTAGCTACGGAATGCCTGCATTCTGCAGCTAGTTCCGGTCAAAATGCTTAACAATGGCAACAATCACAAAATTCAACAAGTCAGTCATGTAAACCATTCTAGAAGTAATTTTAACTATTTTTATTGATCAATTGGGTTTAAAATTGAAATGGACAAGGGAAAAATGAGGTAAAATGAGGTGAAGGAAAGCACAAATTTGAGGCTCAACATACCCCCACTGCTGTCTCTTTGCATGTCCTCATGCAAATTATCCTATGAATTCTGAGGCTTCTGCAAGGACATCTAATCCCCTTCTTCTCCTTTGTATGAAAGCTAGAGGCCTTCTGGGTTTCCTGATCACAAGTTTGAACCTGAGGTTTGTGAGTGCCCTGATCAACTTTTTGTTCCTTGTCTTCATCTTCTCATTGGTTCTCTCCACTTTGTCTATATGCAGGGATAAGGTTGAGTTTATGTCAGTCTTGAGCTTGATTTGATCTTTGAGAATTTCATTCTCATTTTTGATGTGTCTATTCAATAATTCCAACTCATACCTATCCCTCCTTAATATATCAATTTCAGTCAGTGGAGGACTAGGGGTTCTCTCTTCTCTTTCTGAAGCTGTCCTTTCTAAAGTTTCCACATAATCATAGATTTCCTGTTGAGCAGGATCAATCTCAGGGGTGCCTTCATAAAAATCTTCATCATCATACTCTTCCATGGATGTTTCTTCATCTTCAATATTGATTACCCCTGTTTGTTTGATTGATGTTTTCTTCGGTTTTCCTTTTAATCTGTGGCTTCTCCTAAGTTGAGAGGACCCCTCTCCTTTCTCTATAACAGATTCCTTGATTATCTTCTTTTCCTTTAGTTGGCTCTTGATTCGAGTCAACTTTTCCAAAATGACTTCCTCACTGCTTTCTTGAACGGGTTTGTCAATTTTATCTTTTGAAGTCCTCCATTTCCTACTTCTCTTTGTGGGCTGTGGTTCAGGTGATAGTTCTTTTGCTTCTTCAAAATGATTTCTTATTAAGAAATCATCCCATGTATCATTTGTTTTAGATAGATGATGCTCAATTAAAATTTTGACCAACCCATGATGATACAGGGTTGTTTCTAAAAACTGAACTCTTCTCTGAACACAGGAAGCCATTTTCTTCAGACTTTGATACAAGAAATATGGTAGATTCAAATCTTCTCCCAGAAAATGCAACATTAGTCTAATGTGGTAGACATAAAATGTCCCATATCTACCCTCACATGTAACAAATTTTTGTAAAAGTAGTATGTTTCTCCATTTGCTTTTCAATGCTGTACTGGGTATTCCTTTCTTGAACACACTAACATCCATATTTGGTGATTTTAAAATTTGTTTCCAGGAGTCATTGTGGAATTCCCTATTTTTAAACCATCTTTCTCCAGTTCTGGACAATCCTGTAGCCTCTGCTATAAAAACTTCAGTAATAGTAAACTTGACATCCCCTATTTCAACTTCAGTACCTTGGAATGATCTGGAAAATGTTTTGGTGACTTCCTTATGGAAGCCATTAAATTTTTCCAAGAATTGAAGCCATCCTATTTGTTGTAACATCTCCTTGCATTGTGGGTAACCTTCTAAATATTTTGATCCCACAGGCTCGGTCCTTACGATGAAACCCATGATGTTTTTCAATATCAAATTAACACTCTTCTCTACCCACAAAACAATGTCTTTTACTTTCGGATTAAAATGGCTTCAAGCTCTAAATGAAAATGGCTTCAATTTTGGAATGACATACCTTTGATTTATAATAGCAACAGCTTCAAAACCTCTGGGTGGTATGCCTCTGTTTGATAATGAAGAATGCCTTCGAAACCTCGGACTGATGTACTTCTGTTGAACTTTGGAGTGATATGAAAGCAATTTCAATTTTCGAGCTAATATGTCTCTGGTAGACAATGGTAGATGGTTTCAAGTTTCTTTTTGTGAAATACCTCCGTCTTTGGTAACAGAAAGACTTCAAACTCAATCACTGAAAAACACTTCTGTTTCTAGTAACAACAGACTTCAAACTCAACCTCTGTCTCTGATAGCAAATGGTATGCTTCAAATTCAACACTACAACATCTCTGTCTCGGGTAACAACAGACTTCAAACTCAATCACTACCACACCTCTGTCTTTGGTAATAACAGACTTTAAATTCAATCACTACCACACCTCTGTTTTTGGTAGCAAAAGTCTTCAATTTTAGCACCTCTGTCTTCTGGTAGCAACAGGCTTTAAACTCTACACGGCCACAATTCTGTGTTGACAGTGAAAATGCTCCAAACTTCGTTCACAGTGATATGCTATCTGTTCACGGGATTAAATGGTTTTGAGTTCTCACACTGTTATACTTCCAAATTTACCTCTTCTGTTCTGCTCCTGATGATAATAATGCTTCTGCCTTCGGAATGGAATACTGGCTACGGAATGACGTTATGGCAAATGGTCACGGCATAGAGTGGTGGAGTGAGGTGGAGGATTGTATTAATGATTTGAGGAGACGGCGGAGGATTTACGACGGCAGGAAAAATCTTCATCATTAAATAACTTGGTTAAGAGTCATGGGAATTTCAAATGCTTTGGCCGTTTCACCGCTCAAATGCTATCGGATAGAAAATTTGAATTGGAAGATTTAATACAAAGTCTGTAGAGGGTTTTGTTTGGTGTTTGATCAATAAAACAATTAAAACAACCTTTCGAATAATCCACAACTAAACTATGCTAAATTTTTATGAATTGCCATCGTAATTTAAATTTGTTACCTCTGCCCTTTATTTGATGTTTTTGTAGCCTTTGTCTTCTCTGCTCATCTTTGGAGGAATCTTTCACAATTTTCTTGATATTTTTGATTCATGAATTCACTGGATCACTTTGTTGTAATTCTGATGTCTGTTGGTTGATGCCTTCAGGGTTTATAGCTGCAAAAATACTGTCGGGCTGCAGAAAAGGTGATCAGCTGCAGAATGTCCACTGAGCTGCAGAATGTTCCTGTAGAATACTTTAATCATGAAAATGAAATGTTTCTGGAAGATGGGTGAAATGTTTATGAAAATGGATGAAAATGGATGATGGATTATGATATGTATGAAGTGGATAATGGAATAAAATGGATTCAGTTCATGGAATGAAGGAACATAAGGGTTGTACTGCAATTCATGGCATATTTTTATTCACTTACAGCAAGATATCAAATTCTATGTTTTGACATGAAAATGAAGTGAATGGAAGATGGAGTGAAATGAATGAGATATGGAATGGAGTGAAATGTGAATGATGGATGAGATGAAGTATGGATGGATAAGTGAATGGAGTGAGATGAAATGAATCATAAGTACTATGGCACTGAAATTATGATTTTTATAACAGCTGCTTAGAAACAAAAATGGGAAAAGTTAGAGTGTCAGAGAAACTCTGATTTTCACCCTATCTTTTCTGTATAAACATGCCAATCAGTGATTGGTTTTCATGTTTATACCTTTATTTTTATTTATATATATATATATATATATATATATATATATATTTTTTTTTTTAAAAGAGAAATGCTTCAGAAAATTTAATCAAGTTGATGAAGAAGAGAGACTCTTCTTCATTAACTTCACATCATTGTCTCCTTGGAACTTCTTGACAAACTCTTCTCTTGAGAGTGGCTTGTGGTATAGCTTCAGTCTATGGCCATTCACAAGAAAAGTGACCTCATCTTCATCTATAGTTCTGATTTTTACTGCCCCATTATCAAAAATTCGAACAATTTCATATGGCCCAAGCCAATGTGTCTGAAATTTCCCTTGAAAATCCTTGAATTTTGAATCAAACAAGAGAGCCCAATCACCCTCTTTAAATTTCTTCTCTTTGATGTACTTGTCATGCCATCTAGCCCTTTTTTGTTGGACTAGACTTGTTTTCTGAACTGCATCTTGTCTGATCTCATCCAATTCATTAATTTGCTCCAGTCTATGATTTTGTGCCTCCGTTAGATCAAGTCCTAGCTGAATTGCCATCTTGAATGTTTGAATTTGGAACTCTATAGGAAACAAAACTTGCTTCCCATAAACAAGCTCATAAGGAGTATGGCCTGTTGTGTTTCTCCATGTAGTTCTATAGGCCCAGAAGGCTTCAGGAAGCCTATCTACCCAATCTCTTCTATGTAGATGAACAGTCTTTGTTAGGATTCCTTCAATGACTTTGTTAGTGGATTCCACTTGACCATTTGCTTGTGGATGATAAGGAGTAGATGTTATATGTCTGATTTTGTACTTCTCCATCATTTGCTCCACTAGCCTTGATGTAAATTGAGCTCCTTGATCTGTAACAATTTCCCTTGGGACACCAAAACGAGTAAAAATATCCTCAAAAAGAAAAGTAACTACAGATGATTCATTAGCAACAAGTAATGGTTTAGCTTCTACCCACTTAGTAACATAATCGGTGCAAACTAATATGTATTTCTTTTGTCTTGATGGAGGACTAATAGGTCCTACAAAATCCAAGGCCCATTTTTCAAAAGGTTCAATGTGTACCTGAGGTTGTAATGGCATCTCACCTGAAGAAGAAGGTTTCCATACCCTTTGGCAACTGTCACACCTTTTGACATATTCCCTTGCATCTTTAAACAAAGATGGCCAATAATATCCTAAGTTAAGGATCTTATAGGCTGTCCTCTTATCTGCAAAGTGTCCGCCACAAGGTTCATCATGACATGCCTTGAGAATTTCGGGCATCTCATCTTCACGAACACACCTTCTAATGATCAAATCTGAACCTGTCTTGTACAACTCATTAGCGACCCATGAATATCTTGCACTATCATTAATGATTTTTCTTTTATCCCTTGCATTCATAATTGAAGGAAATTTTTCTGAAACTAAATAATTAGCAATATCAGCAAACCATGGAGTTTGAGTAGAAACTGCAAAAAGATATTCATCAGGAAATTGATCTTCAACCGGAGTGTCATCTTTGATATTTTGAATTCTAGACGGGAAGTCAGCCACAGTGTTTTGTTTTCCAGGCCTATCTAGAATAGTAATGTTGAATTCTTGCAATAATAACAACCATCTTATAACTCTACCATTAGTAATTGATTTATTCATTAAATATCTAATTGCAGAATGATCAGTGTGAACAAAAGTTTCATAGCCTGTTATATAGTGTCTAAATTTGTTAATGTCATGAACAACAGCTAAAAACTCTTTTTCAGTTACAGTATAGTTTAACTCTGCAGGAGTCAAATTTTTACTGATATAATAGATGGCATAGGGAATTAAATCTTTCTGTCCCAATACTGCTCCTAAAGCTGTATCGGAAGCATCTGTTGAGATATGAAAAGGTAACTTCAGTTAGGTCCCCTTAATATAGGTGCTTCAGAAATTTTGGTTTTCAGGGTTTCAAAAGCTAACTGGCAATCAGAAGTCCACTTAAATTCACAATCTTTGGTAAGTAATTTGAAGAGAGGAGATGCTATTTTGGTGAAGTTTTCTACAAATCTCCGATAGTACCCCGTAAATCCTAGAAAACTTCTTACATCTCTTTGACAACTTGGAATGGATAGGTTAGAAATAACTTCAACTTTCGCTTCATCAACTCTAATCCCATCCCTTGAAATGTGGTGCCCTAAAACAATACCTTCAGTGAACATCATAAAACATTTTTCATGACTAAGAGAAAGGTTTGCTTCTTGACATCTTTTTAAGACCTTTTCCAAGTTTTCTAAAGCCTCTTCAAATGTATCCCCATAAACTGTAAAATCATCCATGTACACCTCTACACAGTCATGTATCAGATCAGAAAAAATTCCTAATACGCCCTTTGGAATGTTGCAGGTGCATTGCATAATCCAAATGGTAATACTTGGTAGGAATAGGTACCCCAAGGACAAGTAAATGTGGTTTTATCTTGGTCTTCAAGTGCTACTTGGATTTGATTGTAACCACTAAACCCATCCAGGAATGAAAAGTACTTTTTACCTGCTAATGTATCTAATACTTGATCTATGAAAGGTAAGGGGAAATGGTCTTTAAGAGTAGCTTTATTCAGTTCTCGGTAGTCAACACACACCCTCCATTTTCCATTTTTCTTAGGTACAATTACTAAAGGGGAAACCCACTGACTATCTGAAATAGGATAAATGAAGTTAACATTTAACAATTTTTGTAGTTCTTCCTTGACAATTTCCCTAAGATATGGATTCATCCGTCTTTGAGGTTGTCTAATTGGTTTGCAATATGCCTCTATATAGATGTGATGAGTACAAGTCTTGGGACTTATCCCTTTCATGTCGGTGTATTCCCATGCATATGCAGAAGAATGTCTCTGTAATACTTTGACTAGCTCTTCTTGTTGAGATTTTTCCAGGTTTTTGTTTATGTTCAAGGTTTTGCCTGGAAAAATCTCACTTGTAGAACTGCCAAATTTGTCCATAGAATGAAGAGACATCTGTCTAGATGACAAGAACTCAATATTGGATCTCTCTTGAAATGATTCTTGTTTGTGTTCTGAAGAAGATTCAAAGTTTTCTAGAGTATTCAGAATTTGATTATCTTCACTAATTTCTGAAATTGTGAAAAGTGGTTGTAAATATTCTTCATCCTCTATCCATTGAGTGTCATCTAGTTCTGTAATTGTCCTAGCTGGAGGATATAAAGTGAATTTCTTTGTTGAACTTCCATCAGAAATATACATATCACCGGACCTACAACTAATAAAAGCATCAGCTGTAGCCAACCAAGGTCTTCCTAGTATGACGGGATGGCCTCCTAGATTATTCTTGGGTGTCAGGATCATGAAATCCACAGGGTACTCCCAAGAGTCTAGGGACACTGGAATGTCTTCTATTACCCCATCTGGTCTGATCACAGATCTATCTGCTAGTTGTAATAGTGTGGGTGTAAAGAGAAGATTAGGAAGTTTCGGTTTGTCCATGATTTGTCTACTCATGATATTTATTGCTGCTCCTAAGTCAATGAGTGTGTTTTGAATTTCAATTCCATTGATGTGAATTTTGACAACTGGATTTCCTGGGTCAAGGTACTTTGGAATAGTAGTCTTACCCATCATAATGTCTGCTATTTGTCCTACCAGTTGAATTTTCTTGGTTTCTCTTATTCTTTTCTTTGTTGTCTTCATACTCAACTCCTTTATTGTTTTGCTTAAATTGGGATTTCCTTGATGGCTTGCAATAATGGAATTTTAATGCAAACATTTCTCAATTCATCCAAGAAATCATAATTAGGCACCACTATTTGTTTTTCTACACCTTTGTCAATTTGTAATCTTTCCGGAAAGGGAGGTATAGAAGTAGATGTGGATGGTTGCTCTAATACTGGAGTTGGGCTTATTGGATCTTGTTGTTTCAGTTTTTCAATGTTTTGGCCTTGAAAGGATGTTTCTTCCTCAAGACTTTTATTAACCCGTAGGGAGTCTTCCTCAGAATTATCTTGTTCTTGTATGATCACGGAAGGTTTCCTCTTCTCAAGTATCCTTCCAGACCTAAGTTGAACATCACTAAGGTCTAGAGGAGTAATTAAATAAGTTGGAAATTGTTGTCCTTCTATCTTGTATGTATTCTGAGGATTCTTATTATTGGGGTTTGGTATGGGCTGAGCTGGTAATTGATTGGATTTTTGAGGGAATGGTAATGGAAGTGGTTGATTTTGATGAGGTTGATTCAAATGATGTTGTTGAGAATTTTGTTGAAAATTTTGTTGAAGATTTTGAGGAAAATTTTGTTGAGGATTTTGAGGATAAAATTGTGGATATGGTGGATAGGATGGTGGATACTGATAATATGGAGAGTATCTTCCATAGGGACCTTGTGATCCTTGTGCCCAAGCTTGAGATTGATTTTGAAATTGGGGCCAAGGTTGCTGCCAAGAATTCCAAGGTGGAGGTTGATTATACATTTGATCATGGAATCCTTGTGTCTGAGGTCCCTGCCAAGGTCTTCTAGATACAAAATTAAGAGAATTTGTGGAATATGTAGGAGTTTCTTCCTGAAAAAAAGCCTTGAGACTAGGAAGAGAAGGACAATTCTTGGTCTCATGTTTCTCAGAACAAATGACACAGGTTTCTATAACTTTTACATCCAAAGGACACTCTCTTAAGGCATGTTTCTTTCTACATTTGGGACAAAAGATTGCCAAAGCATCAGATTCAGCCTTTTGCTTGTTTTGTATCTTAAGGGTGTCTATTTGTTCACTAAGACTCCCTAAGATGTCAAATTTAAAATCATCAAGCATGTGTCCTATTTCTGATCTACTTACTGTCCCAGAAGCAGATTTACTTGCCCTTGCAAGAGCAGGATCTCTTGGACCTTTGACAGTTTTGGATTTCCCTCTGGAAAGGTTGATACATAATTCAGATATTTCGGGTAATGTGAGTTGTGATATATCCCCTTTTCCCATCATGTTAAGGATATCCAACCATTCATCCCTAATGGTTTTCAACAAAAGAGCTTTTAAAGTGTCTTGATCTAGGTTTTCCATTTGTGCCCTTTTTATGTTGTATTTAAATCTTTCCAACAAATCTTATAAGTTTTCATCTTCTTTTTGTAACATCTTGAACACTTCTTCCTTATGATTAACCGGCATACAATAATCCAAGTATCTCTCTAGAAATGCTTGTTTCATGTCTTCCCATGTCCTAATGGAACTCCTGTTTAAGCTCATAAACCACTTCAATGCTGCTCCTTTCAGAGTTGAAGGAAATAATTTCAATTTTTGAGCATCTTGAAGATAGTCATAAGTCCTACACAGTACTTCAAATTCGAATAAGAAAGTTTCAGGATCCTCAGTTTTAAGTCCATAGAAGTTCGGAAGGACAGAAGGTGAAATGTTTTTCATGGTTGTATTGGTTTCTCCATCAAGTATAGGGAACCCAAAAGAGCTTCCTATTCTACCTCTTCCTCCATCTGCACCTCTGCCTCCTCTTCCTCCTTCTCCTCTACCTCTACCTCTACCTCCTCCAAATAATGTGTGTTCTCCATTAACAACTCCTCCTCCTCCTTCTTCTGCCATGGTTGACTCTCCTGTGGAAGTAGAAAGGTTTGTATCCTCAACAAAAGTTTTTGGATCCTCTTCTATGGCAGGTTTAATGGATGAAGTGGAAGGTTTCTCTAATGGAATAGGTGACCTTAGATCTTCTAGAAGTCCAGGATCAGTAAAGGATGGAAGATGGGTTTGAGTTGAAGGTGTACTATCTCTGGATCTAGATGAAACAAGTGGTGTTCTAGATGTCAAACTTCTGCCTCTGTTGCTTATAAATCTTCCCCTTGAATCTCTCTCCCTACGCATAAAATTGTTTTTGGATGCTAAGAAACAAAGGTTACCTAGTTTTCACTTCCCCGGCAACGGCGCCAAAATGTTGTGCCTCAATCTAGTCTCCTAAAGTGAGTTCATTTAATTGTCAACCAGGATTTGTAAACTGCTGAAGTGAAATGTACCATATGTACCTAGGTGCTTGTTTCCTAGTGCGTTGTGTGTAGTGTTTTGTGATGTTTTGGTATTTTATGTTGATTTATGATGTTTTTGGTCTTTTGAAGTTTTATGTTTACAATGAAAATGCCTAGAAAACTAATGAAAAGAAATTGGTGGTCAAAAACACAGTTGAGCCTAATGTATGGAATGGAAAATGTAATCAAAAACACTGAAGCAACATCTAAACTATGACTGAATAGAAACAAGAGCTTGATGATGACTTCTTAAACAAATGACACAAACTAGACTTTGAGAAATGATCACTTAAATATGCAAGTTTTCTAACTAGATAATTAGACACTAATCATGATGCAACATTCTATTCTAAGCTCATCTATTCCATGACTAATTCCTAGTTCTATTCTGCAATTTCAATTGAAGGTCACAGAGTCTATACTCCAAGAGTTATTGGTTTCTTTTCAAGGTAGTTCTGTTGAGGAAGAGCTCTGTTTATGGTGAGGAATTTGCAGAGATATTTCAGACCTTGTAATGATGTTATCTTTTGTTCCTAAAGTTATGGATCACTGGTGGTTTTCAGAACAAAAAGATATTTGTAAATAATGAAGGCTGTCTTATGAATCCTATCAACTAAAGTGATCTACTGTGCAAAGGGTGACAATGTGACTATGAGATGTAAGTGCAATGAATTAATTTAAACATGAGCTTAAGATACTTCTAAACTAGAACAATGTTAAACTATAAGCCATCATCAAACTTGAAACGAAGTAGCTGGACATGAATTAAATGAAAAATGAAACTCCGGAGCATTCTAACTAACATGCATTATTCTATGAAGTTACACAATCTGTTTGTTCATCATTAGTGATATTTTGGAAAAGTTCCTTCTTGTGGAAGAGGTAGAACAGTTCTGACTGTGTAATTGTATGCAATTGAAAGCAAATGAACTGAAAGCAAATGAAAAACTAAATTATCACATCACGGTCATATCTTGAACTTCTTAAGGATGTCTTGGAAGAATTTATTCTTGTGGAAGAGTGATTAGAACAAGTGCAACTGTGATAGTGAAGACTAAAAACTACAACTAATTCCTACAATACTATAGCTATTCATCATTCATTGTTATGATCTGTTGGAAGAATGTCTTCTTGTGAAAGAACTGGAATGAATATAACTACAGTATCTAGTTAAAAACAAATACAACTCCTATCCTACAGTACCATAGTCATTAAACATTCATCATTTTAATTTATTGGCAAATTGTCTTCTTGTGGAAGAACTGGAACGAATATGACTACAGTAGCTAGTTAAAAACAAATACAAATTTAGCTCCTATCCTACAATACCATAGTCATTAAACATTCATCATTTTAATCTGTTGGAAGAGTGTCTTCTTATGGAAGAACTAGAATGAGTACGACTACAGTAGATAAAACAAAACAACTACTAATTCAAATGCAGAACGTAAAGACAGCTAGGAAAAACTTATCTAGTTTACGCAAAAGAAATCCGTGCAAGGGGCAGGGGCCCTCTACCACTTGACGACATTCAACTCCAAATTAAATCACGCCTTCAAGATAATTTTGTCTGCTCCATTAACGATGCAATAGTTTGAACATAATGCTCTGTTTCTTCAAAGACGTAACACAGAGTTTTCACAAAATCTAGCAGCAAATCTAACACAAAATTTCTAACTAAGCTCTCGGCCTACTCAAGAGTTTATAAAGTAAATGCAAGTAACAATAATTACAATAATTTAGGAATGATGTCTTTCCCTATCCAAATCATCTTAGGAGTCTTTGAGGTGGCTGCGTGAAGGAGAAAAGACACCTGGACTGAGACAGTCCTAGTAGGAGTCTTCCTTCACAAATGTGTTCCCACGTGCATAACCGTACCCAGAATTCATTTCCTCTTCCATGACGAGCAACAAACCATGTAGGCACGACGTGGATCATGCCCATATGCGTTTTTCCTCAAGAGGCCACCTGGAACATACTCAGAAATAAAGGTAGCTGCAGAATCGCCGGTTAGCTACGGAATGCCTGCATTCTGCAGCTAGTTCCGGTCAAAATGCTTAACAATGGCAACAATCACAAAATTCAACAAGTCAGTCATGTAAACCATTCTAGAAGTAATTTTAACTATTTTTATTGATCAATTGGGTTCAAATTAGAAATGGACAAGGGAGAATGAGGTAAAATGAGGTAAAGGAAAGCACAAATTTGAGGCTCAACAATTTGTTTTCAGATCTGGAGGACAAAGATCTGGGCGTGCACATCGAGATGGGAGATGATGGTAGATACAATGCGACTGGTATCGGTACCATATCCTTTCAGAGGGAGTCTGGTAAACCCTTCGTATTGAAGGATGTGATGCATGTGCCTGGATTGAAGAAAAACTTGATCTCTGTGGCGATGTTGGAAGACAAGGGGTATGATGTGGTCTTCAGCGAAGGAAAGGCTTTCCTGCGCAGTAAGACTACTGGAGAGACCCGGAAGATAGGGGTTCGAGTCAAGAACCTTTATCAGTTGCAAGTAGATGGCTGCGCAACAATGGCATGCAAAGCGGGAGAAGTGGTGAGCCGGGATGATGAGGGCGAACTGTGGCACAGGAGATTGGGCCACCTTCACCATGGAGCTTTGAAGATCCTGCAGCAGATTTCTACTGGGCTTCCTAAGGGCACTCTTGCGCAGTCAGATCAGTGCAAGGGGTGTACTTTGGGAAAGTATGTGAAAGCCACCTTTCACGAGAAGGATAGTCGCGCCACGACGATCCTTGAGAGAGTTCACACAGACGTGTGTGGTCCTTTCTTAGTTGCTTCGACAGCAAAGCACAGGTATTATGTGATCTTTGTTGATGATTTCTCTCGAAAGTGCTGGATCTTCTTCATGTCGAAGAAGAGCGATACATTCGCGAAGTTCTGTGAGTTTAAAGCACTGGTCGAGAAGGAGTCGAGGAAGAAGGTGATTGCTCGCCCATGAAGTCTTGGGGCGTTACAACCATGGAGCTTTGAAGATCCTGCAACATATTTCTACTGGGCTTCCTAAGGGCACTCTTGCGCAGTCAGATCAGTGCAAGGGGTGTACTTTAGGGAAGTATGTGAAAGCCACCTTTCATGAGAAGGATAGTCGCGCCACGACGATCCTTGAGAGAGTTCACACATACGTGTGTGGTCCTTTCTCAATTGCTTCGACAGCAAAGCACAAGTACTATGTGATCTTTGTTGATGATTTCTCTCGAAAGTGCTGGATCTTCTTCATGCAGAAGAAGAGTGATACATTCGCGAAGTTTTGTGAGTTTAAAGCACTGGTCGAGAAGGAGTCGAGGAAGAAGATGATTGCTCTAAGGAGCGACAATGGTGGTGAATTCATCTCGGCTAAATTCAAGGAGTTCTGCAACGCAAAAGGGATTCGGAGAGAGCTCATCGCACCCCATAACCCACAGCAGAACGGGGTGGCTGAGCGGAAGAACAGAACGATCGTGGGTGCTGCACGGGTGTTGTTGCATGATCAGGGCCTACCCCTTCACTTGTGGGCTGAGGCATGCAATACAGCAGTGTATGTGCAGAACCGTTGTCCTCACAAGGTTCTTGGCATGAGTACACCAGAGGAGGCTTATTCTGGCAAGAGGCCCGATATTTCCCATTTGCGGATTTTCGGATCTCCTGTCTACATGCATGTGACGAAGGATGCAAGAAGGAAGCTGGATCCAACTGCTGAAGTTGGAATATTTGTGGGGTACACCGATACACCTCACAACTATCGGGTGTATGTGCCAGACAGTCGCAAGACTGTTGTGCGACGGGATATAAAATTTCAGGAGGAGAAAGCCATGCAGTGTTCGCTTGAGAGGGAGCTACACTTGCATGCAGATGAGGAGCTGTTAGTTCCTAAGGAGGAGCTTCCGAATGTGGATCAGCCACAAGAGGAGGTTCAGGAGGTGGAAAAAACCACCCATGCAGCGCCAACCATCAGAGGGCGCATGCACACTACAGAAGCTGAGCGACTGGCTCGAGATGCAGAGAAGGTTGTAGGACCACCTACAGCACAGCGCAGACAGAGGCAGTCACCGGATCGGTACACTAGATACATGGCTCTTGTGAGTCAATGTGTCGTGATGGAGCCATCCTCTTTTGAGGAAGCTGTGGAGGAACCCGCATGGGTAGGTGCCATGATCGAAGAATATGATTTGATCGTCAAAAACAGTGCATGGGAGATTGTCCCAAGACCGGAGGGGAAATCAGTGGTGGGTTCGCGATGGATCTACAAAGTGAAGCAGGCAGCTGACGGGAGTGTGGAGAAGTACAAGGAGAGATTTGTCGCTCGTGGCTTCTCACAGATCGAGGGGATCGATTATGAGGAGACTTTTGCACCTGTCACAAGGTACTCTTCCATACGGACGATCCTTGCTCTCTCAGCGCAGATGGGGTGGCACATCCATCAGATGGATGTGAAGATTGCGTTCCTCAATGGAGTCATTGAGGAGGAGGTGTACATAGAGCAGCCTGAAGGTTTCGAGATCTTCAGCAGTGAGTCGCATGTGTGCCGACTCAAGAGAGCACTGTACGGGCTGAAGCAAGCACCTCGTGCTTGGTACACTCAGATAGACAGCTACTTCACCGGGCTTGGATTCTCCAAGAGTGAGGAAGATCCAAACCTGTACCAGATTGTGGTGGAGGGGAAGCTGTTGATCATCGTACTGTATGTAGATGATTTGATTTTGACTGGCGATGAGCAGTTGATACTTTCATGCAAGGAGGATCTTGCACGAGAGTTTTAGATGAAGGACTTGGGCATCCTTCATTATTTCCTGGGATTGGAGATTTGGCAGCGCAGCGGAGGACTGTTTGTTTCTCAGGGCAAGTATGCCCGGGAGATTCTGGAGAGGTTCAACATGCAAGGCTGCAAGCCTGTTGACACTCCTCTTCCTAGTGGTTGGAGGAAGGAGGATGCTACTTCAGCTGAGGTAGTGGATGCCACTGTCTATCGACAGTTGGTGGGGTCGCTTATGTATCTGGTCAATACACGACCTGATATATGCTATGCAGTTAACCAGCTTTCGCAAGCTATGGTTAAGCCTACCAAGCTCTTTTGGAAGGCGGGCAAGCATGTATTGCGCTATATCAGAGGCACATCGGGATATGGTCTATGGTACAGACAAGAGGATGGAGTGAAGCTTTCTGGCTTCACTGATGCAGATTGGGCAGGGAGCCCAACAGACCGGAAGAGCACTTCTGGAGGAGTTTTCAGCATTGGGTCGACAGCAGTTTCCTGGTACAGCAGGAAGCAGAGATCCGTGGCACTCAGTTCAGCAGAGGCCGAATACATGGCAGCAAGCTTGGCTGCATGCGAGGCTATTTGGATGAGGAAGATCCTCGTTGGATTGTTCGGGTTGCATTTGGAGCCTACAGTGATTTACTGTGATAACCAGAGTTGCATTAAACTCTCGGCTAATCTAGTATCTCATGATAGATCCAAACACATCGACATCAGGTAC